>ML821748.1:5719-31664 GCA_009831015.1 Picea engelmannii | reverse complement strand
GAAAGAGGTAAGATCGTCTACGTGTCCATACTTCCAGTGTGACGGTGACCGAAAGCTCTCAATAATTCTCAGACAACAGTGATAGAGGTAAGATCTTATGCCTGCCCATTCTTCTAGTAATAGGGTGCATGAAGCAATGTATGGAGGGACTTTGATAGGGTGCATGAAGCAATGTATGGAGGGACTTCGATTATTTGTAGGTGAGATTGTGCATGTAGTATAGGTTGAGGATGAAGGGAAATTGTTGCTAGAGTTTGCATGTAGTTAAGGTGTGTAGTTAAGGTGGAAGACATATGCATACATCGAATGCAGTGTATCCACTGCAGCAACCCTATCAACCCTATCTCACTTAGGATGTACGTCAACACTATCTCACTTAGGATGTAAGTGCCTTTTTTATAAATGTTGTAATTTTAAATTGTTTACGGTATTTGATAAATAGTTAAAAAAAACCTAAACATAAATAGTGAAAAAAAAAACTAAACATAAATAGTGAAAAAAAACTAAGCACACTAGGACTAATAAACTCTCATCACAACCCGTAGACCAATAAAAAATTTGAAATTATGAAATTGTAAAATACAAAAAATTATTTATATTTTAAAAATAATTAAAATAGCCTTACAACTCTTAGACCAATCAAAATCAAAATTATAAAATTATAAAAAAAATAAAAATATACTTATATTTTAAAAATAATTAAAATAACCTTTCAAATGCTAGGGAAAGCTATAGTCCCTAGAACTAATAAAGTCCCATATAACCCCTATACTCATAAAAAAAAATGAAATTATAAAATTGTAAAATAGAACAAAATAATTATATTTTAAAAATAATTAAAATAATAATGTTTTGTTCAAAATAATAATATTTCCTTTATATTATCTAGATTTTACAATAAAACATAGTCTTGTAGAATTTTCAGAATTTTTTAATATTGTTTATATTTTATTTTTAAATTTGATAATAATTATGAAAGCTTAAATATTTTCAACCCATTAAAATATAAAGTTCTTAATTTTTAAGAATAAAAAATATATTTTATTTCTTAAACAAAATAAAATTAACAAAGAAAATTCATGTTTTTCTAGTGTTATTGGTTTCGAAGGGTCTCATTATATAAAACACCTAAAATCCAATTATTAGTAACAATATAATCCCCTTACACCACTTTAGAAACTCGGAATTGGGGAAACTACTTTCCACAGCATTAGTGTTACCAATGAAAAGTTGAAAGATTTTAGAAAATGTTAAAATAAAGGATGTAATACTAGCAAAGATTGCATCTTAATACAATGGTAATATTTGCTATATAAATCATTGGTCATAGGGACTTTGTACAAACGAGAGTAATAGAGTTGTGACATGACTATGGTGAGAAAAGGTGAAATCAATATAATAATTAATTGAAAGAAAAAAAATGTATCCATAAAAAAACATTTACTATGTCAACTAAAGTTAAGCTGTCTTAAAAAAAAATTGTATGAATAAACAACATTTACATTGTCAATTCAAGCTATGTTATCATAGAAAATAGAAAAATATTAAAAAATAATAATTTTTATATTTACTTTGTAAACCAAGAGAGATTAAGGATGAGTAACATGTGATGATCAATTATCCTATACATAAAAAAGAAGTAAAACACAAACATTCAAATCTACATAAAATTTGAAGAATTTCATACTTAGCATAACTTGTTGCCAAGAATATAGGCAATTATATTAAAGAAAAATTAACATGAAATTTCAAAATTTTAATAATTTAAATAACTTGGGTTTGTCAACATAAAAAGTATATAGCTTTATAAAAATTGTTTTAAAACTTCACCAAAAATTCAATCAATCACACGATAAGACGTTCATTAAAATAACATAAGTGAATTATTCTTACAGTATCACAACCATTAATAACAAGTGTTGTATGGCAGCGTAGTCCCTGTCAGGTTGGAATGAGAATAAATGCAACCGAGTATAGACAGGTGGGCAAGAAGCTGAAGTACATGGAAACACAAAAGAATTAGCATTCAAGAATTAGTTTTCTTTAAAACAAGGGCTGGTGGATACAAAAGAAATTGAAATTTATCAAGTTATAGGTTCCTAGACATCATAAATTATACACATGAAATTTGTAATTTTATAAAGTAGATATTTAGTTTTATAGATACGAAATATGTACTTTTATAAAGTATGGTAAAAAAATTCCATATTTGACATTTTTTTGGATCGCGGGTTATCGGGTTGGCGCACTAAAAATCACTATGTTGTTATGTGTCCTACAAATAGCACCCAGAGTTTCGCGGCATAGAAATTGACAATTGGAGTTGTGGACTATTTCAAATTTAAGGGCGTACGCATGTTATAAAAAAACTAGCATCAACATAAATTATAGATACCAAATATGTAATTTTATTAAGTAGATATATAGAGCATGGGGGTTGTCAGGCTGGCAAGAAGAAAAGTAGGTTTGTGTGGTTTCTTGCACTACAAATAGCACCCAGAGTTCTGCTACATAGAAATTGACAATCGGATTTGTGGACTATTTGAAATTTAAGGGGCAACCTCTGTAACATAGGTTCATGGACAAAAGCATAAAAAAATAGCAATACCGATTTAGTTTTCTTTAAAACAAGGGCTCCTCGACAGAAGAAATTGAAATATATGAAAATATAGGTTCGTGGATAGGATAAATTATACATATCAAATATGTAATTTGATTAAGTAGATATATAGAGCATGCACATAAGCTTCATTCCAGGTTGTCGGGGTGCTGGGATGAAAATTGGGCTTTTGTTGTTCCGTGGCCTACAAATAGCACCGAGGGTTCTGCGATATACAAATTGACAAGTGGTCTTGCAGACTATTTAGAGATTCCATACTTGGAAGTCTTTTGGATCGCGGGTTATCAGGCTGGCGCACTGAAAATAAGACTTTGTTGTTCCATGCCCTACAAATAGCACCAAGAGTTCCACGACATACAAATAGACAATTGGAGTTGTGGACTATTTCAAATTTAAGGGTGTATGTATGTTACAAAAAAACTAGCATCAACATAAATTATAGATACCAAATATGTAATTTGATTAAGTAGATATATAGAGCATGGGGGTTGTCGGGCTATCAAGAAGAAAAATGAGCTTCTATTGTTATGTGGCCTACAAATAGCACCGAGAGTTCCACGATATACAAATTGACAAGCGGCCTTGTAGACTATTTGAATTTTTGGATCACGAGTTCTTGGGCTGCGAGGCTGAAAATTGGGCTTATGTTGTTTCGTGGCCTACAAAAATCAAATATGTAATTTGATTAAGTAGATATACAGAGTTGAAAAATGTCGGGGTTGTCGGGGTTGTGGGCTGAAAATTGGGCTTATGTTGTTCCGTGGGCTACAAACAACACCGAGAGTTCCACGATATACAAATTGAAAAGTTGTTTTGCGGACTATTTGAATTTTTGAATCGCGGGTTGTCAGTCTAGTGGGCTGAAAATTGGGCTTCTGTTGTTCCATGGCCTACAAATAGCACCTAGAGTTCCACGATATATAGATTGACAATCAGGCTTGCTGACTATTTGAATTTTAAGGGGCTCGTGTCGAATAATGAGATTGAAATAATAAACTCAATAACTTATCTTTCTAACAATCAAATAATTTATAATTAATTAAAAGAAGTTTAGCATTCCCGAATTAGTTTTCCTTTTTAGATATGCATGTGGACAAAAAAACAAAAAAAATAGTACTGACATCTATTACATAGGCTGGTGGACAAAAGTATGAAAAAAATAGCATTCCTGAATTAGTTTTCTTTAAAAGAGCGGGTTCTCGACTTAGCCAATTGTTGGATTGCGGGTTCTCGGGGTGGGGACTTGAAAATTAGGATTTTGTTGTTCCGTGTCCTACAAATAGCACCGAAATTTCTGTAATATACAAATTGACAATCAGACTTGTCAACTATTTGAATTTTAAGGGGCTAGTGTCCAAAAAATTTAGCATTCACGAATTAGTTTTGTTTACATAGGTTTTACGTACGCTATTGGAGAAAAGGACAAAAAGTATAGTACCAATGTCTGTTACATAGGGCGATCGAGAAAATGACCAAATAAATAGCATTCTGGAATTAGTTTTCTTTAAAATAGGGGCTCCTCGACACAAGAAATTGAAATTTATGAAATTATAGGTTCGTAGAGACAATAAACTATACATAGCAAATATCTACTTTAAAAAATTATGGGGATGAGATTTTGTAGAGAAAGGATGGATTCCTCATTCCATACTTGCACGAAGGCCTGATTCCATACTTAGGCAGTTTTTGGATCGCGGGTTGTCGGGCTGCAGGCTGGAAATTGGGCCTCTATTGTTCCATGGCCTACAAAGACCAGCCAAAGTTATGTGCTATACAAATTGAGAAGCAGGCTTGTGGACTATTTTAATTTTAAGGTCCTTTGTGGAAAACAATATGAAATAAATGTTGTAAAGATGCAAGAAATGGCATACTCTCTATACGTTTGAGTAGAAAGAAAGTAGTGAACACAATTTTATGACATTTATATAAAAAAATACTAAAACGTGTTACATATTCCTGGAAATTTAAAGAAACATATATATATATATATATGTGTGTGTGTGTGTGTGTGTGTGTGTGTGTGTGTGTGTGAAATATGATATCTCAAATTTGAGTGAGTGATTTATGTCATACTTAATTTTGAAAATGACTAGGCAGGAGAAAATATGCATCAGAAAAAAGAGAATTGAGATAAAATAAATAGAATGAATTCACATTCAACATAGTTGAAGATAAAAATCTAGGAACACATAAAAGCAGAAAAAAAACTAGCATTCCCGAATCAAAGCATGGACAGAAACCTCATTCCATACTTAGTCAGTTTTTGGATCACGGGTTCTCGAGCTGGGGACCTTAAAATCGGGGTTCTGTTGTTCCATTTCCTACAAATAGCACCGAGATTTTCGTGATATACAAATTGACAATGGGACCATTTGACTTTTAAGGGGTCGTGTACCAATTTTATTTTTTCACGAATTAGTTTTCTTTACATAGGTTTTACATACGGTGGTGGAAAAAAACACAAAAAATATAGTACCAATGTCTATTACATAGGGCGGTGGACAAAAGGACCAAATAAATAGCATTCCAGAATTAGTTTTCTTTAACACAGAGGTCATGGATACAAGAAATTGAAATGTATCAAATTATAGTATCCTGGAGAGCATAAATTATATATAGCAAATACGCAATTTTGTAAAGTAGATATTTATATTTATACATACGAAATATGTACTTTTATAAAGTATGAGGATGATATTTTATATATCATGCATGGAGTCCTCATTCCATACTTGCACTGAGCCCTCATTCCATACTTAGGCAGTTTTTGGAATGTGGGTTGTCGAGTTGGCGGGCTGAAAATTGGACGTTTGTTATTCCATGGCCTACTAAAAGCACCCACAGTTTCGTGATATACAAATTGACAAGTGGACCTGCGGACTATTTTAATTTGAAGGGCCTTTGTGGAAAAATTATGAAGGACATGTGGGAAACATGCAAGAAATGACATACTCTCTATACGTTTGAGTGCAAAAAAAGTAATGAATACAATTTTATGACATTTATATAAAAAAATAATGAAACGTGTTACATATTCCTGGAGAAAATATATATAGGAAAAAAAGAGAATTGAGATAAAATAAACATAATGACTTGACATTCAACATAGCTGAAGATAAAAATCTAGGAACACATAAATATATAAGGAGACAAAAGAATAGTTTTTTTTGGAATATATGAAAAGAATAGTTTTTTTTGGAATATATGAAAAAAATTAATAGTTTGTTACATATCCCTCGAAATGTAAATTCATTTGTCATGTAGACTGGGATTGGGGCTCCCGCGGACCATAACAAAAATATGTACAAGAAATAGGACTGTGGAAAGAAGTTGGACACAGTAGAATGTAATACCAAAAAATTAGAAATGTGAAGATCAGTTTTTGGCTATAAATTTCTACTCAAAAAACATGGAATAACTGGATTGATAAAGAAAGGACTATCACTATACACTTATAGGTGTTAGCGTCAGAAGTCACTCTTGGATTGCTTGCAGGAGCAGAGCCCGATGCCCATCAGTTTTTATGTCACGATTTAATGAATGGGGGTGGTCAAATGGAAAGAGACCCAAGAAAGCAACATTGACACAGGAACCAGGGTCTGGTATGTAGAAAGCAAGGGAGGTCTTGATCCAACTTCCGTCAGTAGGTTTATCAAAGGGTGGTAGATGGAAGACTTGTGAGAAGGGTGAGCAAGACTGCCTCGGGCAACAGGCCTTCGGAAGCTTGAGGAAGAAAAACTCAGAAGACAAGATCCTCTTGGTCCAGAGTTTCAAGGAGCTGAGTGGTGACTCAACTGGATCCTCCAATTCCAAGCCATTCCAATGCTGAGAAAACACAAGAAATGATTAGAAACGTTGCGACCGTTGCAGTGATCCAACCTACATCATCCTACAACAACACAACTCGACTGGATCCTCCAATTCCGAGTTGTTCTAACACAGTAAACAAAGAGATGGAAAAAGAGGCTGACATCCATAAAGTAAGAAGTCTCCAATGCATTATACATTAACCAGAGCGACCAACGCTGCATCAAAACTTTACAATCAGGAGCCTAGCTCAACCATCGACCCTTTACAAAAATGTCGAAAACGCCTACATATACTCAAAAACAACAACAACAACAAAAATAAGATGCTGCATTAAAAACATTGCGTCTGCATGTATTGTGACAGTCTGTGCATGCAGACTCTGGACGATCGTGCACCCAAGATCTGGTGTCCCCTCGGCCAAATTCGAACGACTATTCTTTGTCAGACGCCACCTTAACTACGCATGGCTCCTGGAAGGGAAGTAGTTGATCCATTAACATCCGAGCTAGCGTGTGCAGACCTCCTCCGGCTAGTCGAAGACTCGGAATGGATTTTTTGGAAGAAATGGTACACATGACCCTCTCGAGCAGACCTCTTGCCAGGCCCTCCATACTTCGCACCTAATGAATGAGGAGAGGTTTCAACCACCCCTCCTTGCCTTCATTTACTCCGAGTGAGAAACAATATGGAGATTGGATTCGATGGCACCTGTAGATCGCGATGATCCCCTCTGTAACTAAAGTCGACGCCTTTGGCCTTCTTTATATAGCTCTTTTCTTTCCCTAAGTGACCACGGGCTGTGACCACGTGCTTATTCCCAAGGTGCTTTCGGTGTTCGCGAATGGGAAGGAGCTAATCCCTGCTTTTTGAAATCACGATGAGAGAAACGTCGAGACGGCTTAATCTGGTGCCACGCGTCCCTCTCAGATCTGACGGTCCTGACTCACTCGGTGATATTGTGGGCCCGAGTCATGGACGCTCCTGTCACCTCACACATCGAGAAAATGATGGAGCTGCTCCTTGCGGTTTGGGGTCGTGATGGACGAAACATTGAGATGGCTCAATTGGCCGCTAGGTGTCCCCTTTGGATGGACGGTTGAGGGTGCTCCTCGATATTGTGGGCCCGCCTTTGGGCACTTTCGACGTTTCGGGGTTCAGGGTTTCGAAATGTACAACGACATAAAAACTTCACCCTTTGAACTCGCGACTGCCGAAAAGCTGACGCGACTAGATCTCGTGCCACACGTCCCTTGGATGGATGGCTGTTATTATTCCCTGTATACAATATGGGCGCGATCTGTTTGCGCTAATCTCGGCGCAACTCTGCTATATGCGATTTCCCTCCAACCGCTGATCTACTCATGTGGATGGATTAGGACCGTTGACACTATAATTTTGCCCGCTCGCTTGATTTTAAGTCCGAACAGGACTTCTTCTATGCGCTGCGCTTGGGCCCTCCTCATGCAACTTGCAAACCTGGATGCTCTTAGGCCCAAGACAAGAAATTTTGCTAACATTAGGCTCCATGGGGGATAGATTCGTCCCTGTGATGCTCTAAGAACTCTTTCCACAACTTCAGTGCCTTGCTGTTGGGCTATGGAGTCAGGCTCAAAACATCCCGCTACTGAAAATACAAGCCGAAAAATAAAAGCAACAAAATAAAGATACATGCTCAAAGGAGCTTATTTATATACAATCCTAAACTAGTAAAACACTTTACATGGGGCTAGGTGAAAGTTGATTTCCACCATACCCATTCAAGCAACTTCCCGGATAGAAGCTCCTTCCTTCTATCAATGATCATCAGCAGATGGTGTAACCGTGGCAGCAGAATGGTTACACTCTTCAACTCCTCCTTACAGGCTGGAGTTGAGATGAAATAGGGCAGCTCCAAGGCATAGGGGAAATTCCACTCCATGTACTTGCTGACAGGGTCATAGAATGAGTTGCGAATTTCAGAAAATTTGCGACAAACAGTTGCATGTGCTACACAGTTGTCCACCTGTGGATGAATATCTCTGACAAGCACAGGTGGGTGGACAACTTTCGTAGGGTCATTGATCTCGGGCGGTGGCTGCTCATTGACTATCTCTGGATAGGAAAATAAATGTGCTCTTAGCTGCTCTTCTGGTTCTTCCTCGTCTTCTTCGTGTACTCCCCTATCTTGTAAAAAGGGAACGGCCTCCCAATCCTTCTCTTCAATCCCAAATGTAAATTCATCATAGGAAATATCATGAAGGAAGAAGGAATGATCGTCTTCCACAATGGCTTCTTTGTTTAAATTTGAGACAGCAGGCTCATTGGGGGAAGATGCTAACGCATCCAAAAAATCTTCAATAATCTCTTCAAAAGAGTTGCTTAGATCATCTGCCTCGAAGACTGGAAAATCTTTTTTGCTGCYTTCAKATTCCAATTTCGCACACTGGGGAGTGGGGAATATCGCCTGCACCACTAGTTCATTCAGAGCACCATCCTCTTCCCTGGGAACTTCATCACTCTCMTAACCCCCCCYARTTGCAGACGAATGGGGAGGAGAAAGGGTGGAGCTMTGRCCTAGGTCATCAAGATCATCCTCATWGCCTACGTCCRAAACAACTTCATTCGGTATAGAGTTGTGGTATCCCTCACTACAGTTATGAMAAWCTAACRCAGAGGGATAAAACTCTTGAMAATARGTAGTGAAGGCTGCATGGAATTCACTGAGTGAAGAAATGCTAGCAGGGGGTAAAGAATGATACCATTTACGAGCATCCCCTRCTAACGAGAACATGAACATTTTCAGTAATACATCCTCATGATGTATCTCCCACTGATGCATGAGTTCATGAAACTCACTGAGGTGCTGAGCAGGGTTGTCCTTTTCACATTTTCCAAATATGGGCAAATAATCGCCCCATTCATTCRGAGAARGGACAGCATTAGGAAAACCATGAATARCARAAAAGTTAAAAGGAGCAAACCTTCGAGCTAAGATTTTCTCCATTCYGAACCAGTGGAGTTGCCAATCGATCCTTGAATCATGRATTCACCAAGTGAAAGATGYGCAACTTCGAATGTGTCTGGTCCTTGTTCACCATCAAAGGMAAGATCCTAACGTTGTTGTTACCCCAGGAAGCTTCTCAGGCTRAGAAAGCAGCTGCTGAACACTTCTCGAGAAAGCTCCTTAGGGTCAGCTTTCAGGTGTGCTAACAGTAGCCACARCTGAAATAGTGATGTGGAAACCTTGTAGTCGCCACAGTGGAGTTTCCAGGTGCACAATAKCAATATTGAAGGGATYTGATGTCTGATGCACCTTCAGAATCAGAGGTTCAATGTCGTTCTGCYGAGGGAAAATCTTCAACTTCRTCCCCGACAACGGCGCCAKAAATGTTAGYRTCGAAAGTCACTCCTGGATTGCTTGCAGGAGMAGAGCCCGACGCCCATCARTTTTTATGTCAYGATTTAATGAATSRGGGTGGTCAAATGGAAAGAGACCCAGGAAAGMAACATTGACACAAGAACCGGGGTCTGGTATGTAGAAAGCAAGGGAGGTCTTGATCCAACTTCYGTCAGTAGGTTGCTCAAAGGGTGGTAGATGGAAGACTTGTGAGAAGGGTGAGCAAGACTGCCTCGGGMAATAGGCCTTMGGAAGCTTGAGGRAGAAAAAATCARAAGCCAAGATCCTCTTGGTCCAGAGTTTCATGGAGYTGAGGGGTGACTYAACTGGATCCTCAAATTCCAAKCCATTCCAGCATTGATAAAACACAAGAACTKATTAGAAACRYTGGGACTGTTGCAGTGATCCAACCTACATCATCCTACAACAACGCAACTCGACTGGATCCTCCAATTCCGAGATGTTCTAACAWAGTAGACAAAGAGATGGAAAAAGAGGTTGACATCCATAAAGTAAGAAGTCTCCAATGCCKTATAYATTAACTAGAAYGACCAGCGCTGCATCAAAACTTTACAATCGGGAGCCTAGCTCAACCATCGATCCTTTACAAAAATGGAAAAAAYGCCTACATATACTCAAAAACAACAACAACAGAAAAAATAAGACACTGCATTRAAAACATTGCGTCTGCATGTATTCTGACAGTYTGCGCATGCAAACTCTAGCCAATYGTGCACCCAAGATTTGGTGTCCCCTCGGCCAAATTCGGATGGCTATTATTTGTCAGACGCCACCTTAACTGTGCATGGMTCCTGCAAGGGAAGTAGCTGAACCATTAAGAGTCGAGCTAGCRTGTGCAGAYCTCCTCCAGCTGGTCGAAGATTCGRCATGGMTTTTTTGGAAGAAATGGTACACAGGACCCTCTCGAGYAGACCACTTKCCAGRCCCTCCATACTTCKCACCTAATGAATGAGGAGAGGTTTCAACCACCCCTCCTTGCCTTCATTTACTCCGAGTGAGAAAYAGTATGGAGATCRGATCCGATGGCGCCTGGAGATCGCGATGATCCCCTCTGTAACTAAAATYAGTGCCTTTGGCCTTCTTTATACAGCTCCTTTMTTTCCCTAAGTGACCACGGGCTATGACCAYGTGCTTATTCCCAAGGTACTTTCGGCATTCGCGAATGGGAATGAGATAATCCMTGCTTTTTGAAATTGCGATGAGCRAAACGCCGAGAYGGCTTAATCTGGTACCAYGCATCCCTCTCAGATCTGASAGTCCTRACTCACTCAGTGATATTGTGGGCCTGAGTCRTGGAYGCTCCAGTCACCTCACGCATCGGGAAAATGACAGAGYTGCTCCTTRCGATTTGGGGTCGCGATGGACGAAATGCCGAGATGGCTCAATTGGCCGCCAGGTGTYGCCTTTGGATRGACGGCTGAGGYTGCTCCTCGATATTGTGGGCCTGCCTTTGGGCACTTTYGGTGTTTCAGGGTTTGGGGTTTCAAAATGTACAACGACATAAAAACTTCACTCTTTGAACTCGCGACTGCCGAAAATCTGACGCGACTAGATCTCGCTACAYGCGTCCCTTGGATGGACGGTTGTTATTCTTCCCTGTATACAATATGGGCACGATCTRTTTGCGCTAATCTCGGTGCAACTATGCTATCTGCGATTTCCTGYCAACCGCTKATCTACTCATGTGGATGGATCAGGACCGGTGACACTATAATTTTGCCCRCTCGCTTGATTTYAAGTCSGAACAGGAMTTCTTCCATGTGCTGYGCTTGGGTGCTCCTCGTGCAACCTGCAGACCTGGATGCTCTTAGGSCCAAGACAAGAAATGTCACTAACAATAGGGATGGTACATATAAGTAACTTTGGTGTKTGCTTGGTCATGCCTTTCCCTATTKGTTTTTGTGGGCGACCTTCTTGAATATCTAGATTGATAAACAGAGGATTTATGCATTTCCCTATTGGATTTCGTCAGTGAGCCACTTCAAGTTCTCTTCAATATAGCTTCTCAAGGGAGCGACATTGATGTCATTGCGTATTTTAATGCTAAAAACTTCATTTTCTAATTCGATTAGATCAATTGAATGTTTACATAGAGCTTCATGAAACTCTCCATTTTGTACTGAATACCGAACTAGCCAGTTGCCCACCTCTTCTTCATGATATTCAAGAATCCTGTAAAATTTTCTAAACACAAGGCCTTCAAATTATCAACTTGTTTATCAAAATATTGCTTGGTTAACGCCAGTGAGTTGAGGATTAAGCTGGGGTCCTGGAAGCCATTTGTCTTTCTTGCTAAGTCTATTTTGGTGAGCTTTGTGAATAATGTTTCTTTCTTTTATATTTCTTTCTCACATGATTGGACGATGAGATACAGGTTCTTCACTTTCTCTTTCCAGCATGCTTCTAATTGAGTGAGCCATTTATTGGATGAGAGATCATGTTGTCTTCTTCTCGTCTCTGGAATGTTGTTGACATGAAAGGAAAAAATGGATGACCGTGTGCACATAGAAAGTTTCTTCATTTTTAAAATCCGTCTGCAGAAGTAGGAGGAAGTTATGTTCCCTACTCCCAAAGGAATCCATATTTTGTGATGTTTCCCAGGCGTTAGTAATCAGTTCCATTCTTTTGTTGATATTTTTCTCCACATATCCTCTACAGGATGCGAGGAAGTTGGAGGACACTTTTAGATTTGTTGCAGGGGTGCACGCAGTCACAAGCATGGCTATTTCCAAATAACTTCCAAGCAATGGCATAGGAAACAAAGCTTCCTCTAATTCCTTAATCCTATTCTTTAGTTTGCCATTTTTGGCTTCGATGACTCCAACGGAATCATAAAGAGCATATTCAGTTTCCATGTGAAGTTGAGAGATTTCGGACACCTGCATATTGGCAAGGTCAAGTTCTTAATGATGTTTTATTTTCTTATTTTTTACGTCTCTTTGTTCAATGATTAAATTTTTTGATTCGGTTTCAAAAACAACACTCTGGAATTTGAAGGATTCACCCCCGTCAAAAATTTCAATATCAACCATGTCCATTGAGCAGGCATGCTGAATTGCGTCTTCGAACCGATCAAGGTTGCAAAATATGCTTTCCAGATCTGCGTCAAGATCCATGTTTTCATTGTAAATTTTTGGATGCTCCACCTCCCCTACAATTCTTTTTCCCTTCTTCTGCACGGGAAGCTCGTGAGGAATATGTTCATTGTATCTCTACAGAATTGTTGTGGATTTGCTGCCAGTAGTTTATGGAAACGTTGGTTTTCTTCAGATGCTACTTGAAATGAAGAAATGGAGGGGACAATATAACCCCCCAGAAACATTGCTTGAATGCGTGCGATTGGAAAATCTCCCCATTAATGACAATATCTATGCATGTTATATGGTGACCTGTTATAAGTAAAGCTTAATTATTTCATACTTAGAAGTGCGAAGGTGGCAGTTATAGCTAAGAACATTTAAGGATTGGACGTTTCGTGAAAGAACGAAGCTGGCAGTGTGCGAATGACATTCCATGGTATTTGAAATTAAGACTGGGAAGAGATTGGAGGTTTCATGAAGGAAGAAATATGGCGGCATGCAAATGACATTCCATGGAATTTGAAATTAAGAGTGGGAAGGAATAGGAAAAGCCTTCGCAAAACTTGCATTGATGGCAGAACTTCTCGAGCCTTGCACACATCAATAACATCTTAGACGGTGCCTGCATGATGACCTATTAGCATTAATGATTTAGAAAGAAGACATATATATATAAACACTATTTTTTACTATGCACACATGCAAAGGTGATGGGAACGGGGAAGAGCATGCAAGGAAGGAATGGCCAAGTCTGAAAGTGCATGGTGAAACTGTTGAGTGTCCAATGTTGAAAATGCATGAGTTAGAATTGTTCAGCTAAGAAAACCAAAGCGGTGGGTCCTACTCCTAGTGCATATTTCATAATTCATGTGCAACACCAACTTTGTGGTTACCAGATCAGTATGTGTAGAAATGAGGCAAAACTAAAAATGTACCTTCATAAAGTATGGACATGAAATTTGATAGAGCATGTATGGATATGGCATTCCATACTTGGCCACCTTCGGGATCGCGGGTTCTTGGGAGGGCGGGCTCAAAAAAAGGCCTCTATTATTCAGTGTTCTACAAATAGCACACACAGTTCTGCGATATACAAATAGACAAGAGGACTTGTGAGGTGGATGACATTTTATAGACCATCCACAGTTTATGGATCGCAGGTTCTCGTGCTGGCGGGGTAAAAAACAAGGATCTATTGTTCAGTGCCTTACAAATAGATTATGATAATAAATTGACAAGCAGATTTGCGGGCTGGTTGACTCAACATTCTACTCCAGGGCTGGTGGGCTCCTAGAAACGAGTAATACATACAAAATATGCACAGATCCCTTATTCCATACGTAGGCACTTATTTGGATCACGGACTTGCAGATTGTACATTGGGTTGATTTACGCCATATAGAAGTTGGGTTCTAGGTCTAGCGGGCTCAAAATTGCCTAAGAAAAGAAAAGGGCTCTGTTCGACTCCCAGTGCATATTCCATAATTCATGTGCAACACCAACTTTGTGGTTACCAGATCAGTATGTGTAGAAATGAGGCAGAACAAAATATGTACTTTTATAAAGTATGGACATGAGATTGTATAGACCATGTACCAATATAGCATTCCATACTTGCGGGTTGTCGGGCGGGAGGGGTCAAAAAATAGGCCTCTATTATTCTATGTTCTACAAATAGCACATACAACTCTGTGATATACAAATTGACAAGCAAACTTGTGGGGTTAAAAATGGGCCTCTATTGCTCAGTGCCTTACAAATAGCCTATGATAATAAATTGAGAAGCGGATTTGCGAGCTGGTCGGATCAACATTTGTTAATTGACAAGCGGATTTGGGAGCTGGCCGACTGAACATTCTACTTCTACTAATATACAGATTGAAAAGTGGACTTGCAGGCTGGCTGGCTCAACATTCCATTTATGATGGATGGTGGATGTGTAGGGTAGCGGCCTTTAGGCACAAAACAAAAAAAAAACCATAGCTGCAAACAAGTTTGACAAATACAGAGAAAGTAAACGAAAAACTGTATATTATGGAACACGGGAAGAAAAAGAATGCACCTTTGCATGGATTCGTCTACATCTTTGGGTAGGAGTTCTTTGCGTTGTCTAGTTTTCCTGTGTGTTTCTATCAACAAAAGTACAAAACAAAAGGGATATGAACATAAGTTCAGATGTTAAGAAAAAGGCAGCTACTATGTACATATACACAAAAAAATACAATAAGATGAATACAGTCACAAATAGTTTTTGGGAGGATGTACCTCTTTTTTTTTTGCACAATGTATATTTTATAATTCGAGTAGAACATCGTCTGTATGCTCACCAGAATGATATGTGTAGAAATCAGGGATACAAATATGCTTTGAAACATAGAAATATGAGTTTGCAATAAGCTTGATGTATATGTCATAATTCAAGTGCAATACCAATTATATCATGATCAGACCAATATGTGTCAAAGACAAACATATTGTATTGATGAATGGGCACATTGGACCAGACATGGTCAATAAGTGCATTTTGTAGATGGCCTGTGTTGTTCAAAAGAAAGTGGAGACTGTATTTGCGCATGTAGTTTTCCAATTCTTTTGTTCTGCCAGTATTTTGTAGCATGTCAATATTGAAGTCTCCTACAAGTACAATGGGTCCATTCAGATGGAAATGGCCTAATGCATTGGAAATAACATGCACTATGTTGGAGAATGCTGCATGGGGAGCAACATAGAGATTCAGTATTGCAACTTCTGTTTCATGGGAAAAAAAATTTGCAACTACCAGTTCAACATTTTTTTCTTCGATATGTATATGGTCCAAAATTGGTACATGTTTTTTCACCAGTATCATCACCCCATGTGTGATGTAACTTGATATGCAGTTGTGATTTGGGAATTGTTTGTTCTGCATGCATAATTCCATGTGTGTTTCCTACAAGCACAGAATATTGGATTGCATTATATCATAGTCATTCAATATATCATCCATGTGTGCATTTAAGATGTGTGTGTTAAGTGAGAGAATTGATACAGATGAATTTGTTTGTATGGATTGGTAATCATAATGCAGTTGCCATTTTGCAGTGGTCCTGAGTCGTTCCATTTCAATATCAAATTTATGTTTGACTTTGAAGTTATATTTTGTGAGAGGACTTAGTAAATACAAGGACTCTATGCTTCTCACATGGGACAGTTTTGTGTATACAATTCCATGTATGTGAATTCCAGTAGGATGAAATGCAACATTATCAAGTGTTAGTCCTTGTGATCTGTGGACTATACATGCACATGCAAGTTTAATCAGAAACTATTTTCGAATCTTCAATCGACTTGTCTTTGTTGATGTTGATATTAGCTTGGATATTCACAAAATAGGTGTCCAATCGCTTCCAGTGTTTGAATTATATAGATAAGACAACTTGCTTGTTTGTCGCTTGCCTATATGTAGTTCATGGAACTTAATCCAAAGGACATCCACTTTTTTTTTCTTCGTATAGATTTTTAGTATTCCATCTACACCATTCACCAAGACATCCTATGAATCATAGTTGCAGGCATATATTTCAACCAACATTTATAATTTGAGGACAAGATGCAAAGGAAAAGTGACTGAATGTTCATGACGTGGCACATTTCCATGGTTGTCTTCTTCCAGGTCAATCGAATTGATGATGATATCATCGCCATACATGAGTGACAATGTGTGGTTGTTATGCTTTGCAAAATCCTTATTTATGTGGAATAGGTAAGGGAACGTTGGGTCTATTGGTGAAGGGCGTAAGCACCTCAAATTGATATAGGTCAAGTCATCATATGTTTGTCTGTTTGTGCGCATTCTATTCATAATTGTAATGAATGTTTCATCTGTCTAGCGCATTGTAGTATGAAACTCAAAGCATTTAATATTGTCTCTCCAGAAGTCATGGGTGATTGTTTCCATGTTAACGGTAGGTTGTTCAAATATCAAAGAATCTTGGATGGGTTGTGCCTGGTAAAAATCCCCACAAAATATCATGTCCATGTTTCCAAAGTATTTTGTCTACACATGTTTTATGCTTCTTAGTCGGCTGTCAATGGAATGAAAGAACAGACTCCCAATCAAAGATGCTTCATCTATAAAGACAAGTTTGATTTCCTCATAAAGCTTACATAATGTATCCAACATTTCCATGCTAAGTGGAAGAAACTGTGACTTGTTAAAAGGCATTAAAAATGCAGAGTGGACTGTTGTTCCACCAGCATTGTATGAAACTTTTCCTGTGTATGCAACTATTATGCCCTTTGCTTTCATAGGATTAGAGGAATTGTTTGAATCATATATTAGTATAAGCATTTGGAACAATTATTTCGTTGTGAATGTCTTCGATGTTCCTGCTCTGCTTGTAAGGAACATGTGCACAGGACTGTTCATGCTCAAACATTTTTTAAGAGCAATGTCCTTTAGAATTGTTTGTTGTTCGCGATTCAAAAAACATCTTATTCTATGGTATTCATTATTTTCAATTAGGGAAGAGTGTTTTGTAACTTGAAAACCAAGATTTATATGTTTTTCACTTCCAACAGCTGGAGGACGAGGCAAATCCACTTGTAAGTCATAGGACTCGGAAGGATTTGTGGTTTTTTTTGGGTTTTTGAAAATCTCATCATGATCGCCAGGGTTTTCTAGGTCATTAAGTTCAACTTCTAGATCGCCCCATGTTGGATTAACATTGTAGGTAAATATTGCTTCATTGATGTGCACTATAGTCTCAGACGCAACATAGACAACCTCCCATGTAGAGAAGTTATGTATCAATGTGTCTTCGTTTTCATCGAACGGAACGTACAACAACAATTTTTATCTACAATAGTTTTCATAGTCACAATGTTTATTATATTTGACAAACCATATCACAGAGGGTTTTTTTCTTTTTGATATGGGTGCACCATTTTTTGGTAATGCGATACGAATTCTGCTAAGCAGATATGCCTAATAAGAGATGGACGCTGCACGTAATAATCAATAATAGAGTGACATACCACGTCCTCTGAATTGTCAGGCTCTTGTTGCAGCAAAACTAGTGGTTTAAGCACAAATGTGCATTTTTCAAGTGGAGATGTGTTTATGAAGACACATTTTCTTGAACTACAAGTGAGGGGCAACGAAAGTTCAATGTGAATTGCTTACTGAGAAGACATTTGTTGAAGATTAGGCAATGTATTGCCAAGTGTGTGTATCATTTGTATGACATCAATATGACTTCTTTCATGTTCTTTGCATATTTTTCTAAATGCACTTGTCATAGATTTGTCAATCTTCGTCATATACGAGGTATAGTACGATGTTGCAGCATATGCATTCAACACGTACTGCGCATTTGTATTTTCTTTCCACATAGATGGCATGTCCTTGGAGAAACTATTGTTCCAAATATGGGAGAGTTTTTGTTTAAGGAAAAGTGTTGGTTGCCTAAGCATACATTGTATGGCTTGGATGTACAATGTGAGTTTTTTCATTTTCTACAACTTCTTGTATGGTAATGTCTATGGACTTTCACAAGTTATGGATCCAAATCATTTGTGTTGCATGTTATGTATTTATCCAAAAATTGTTCGATCTCTGAATTGTTATCAACTCCATAGATGGGTGCACCGTCTATCCACAACAATGCGTGGTCATGTTCATTTCCCCTATTCTGGACTTCAGTCACAAAAAAGTAGTCCGATATTTTTCCAAAAAATGTTTCATCATGGCATATCAATTGTCTCAAAGCATTTATTCTATGTCTATAGTATCGAGTACATGTCACTGGGTCTTTTCTTATGAGATAGTCAATGTCGTTATTTTCCAGTGTATTGGTTTCTTTTTTACGTTTCTTGTTCCTATGAAGGTCAGACATAGAAACCACCAATGGATCCTAGCAATTCTCTACACTTGTAAATGTGATGAAAAATGTTGGCAGGCCCAATTGTCAGATCATTGCAAAAATATTTTTTTTGTTTTGTTGCAAATAGTCAGGAGAGGTGTAGATGTTTTTGAAATCTATGTATCCAATATCAGATTTTAGAATTTTTTCTAGGTTTACTTTGTACTTCACATCCTTGGCCAACAAATTTCTTCCTTGTAACTGGCCTTTTCTTATTCAGACCCACATGCACGACAGAACTTGCTCTATTTTTATGCGCATTGTTTTGAAAAAAAAAATTGTTATGTGACAGGAGAAGTAACTACTTGAATGTAGCAGCTCCCATGGGACTATTTTATGATAACTGAATCATTCTGTAATATCAGTGCCACGTGTATCTCCATAGAAGAGTGTTAGAAAGTTCATTTCCTCAACAAATTTGTCCTTGAATATTCCAAGTAGACGATGCCCCTCAGCAAGTGAAATTTCGACAATTTTGTCTTGCAAGTCACGAATGCACTATGAATCAGTGAATCCATGCACCAATGTTTCAGCAGGTGTTTCATTCTCTGATTCATCACTTGTATCAAAATCACTAGTATTTTCGAGAGTGTCTTCATAGTTTCCATGTTCATCTACGAAAACACTGTTCTAGTTTCCATTTATACAAATGTTCTCTACTTTGTATTGGGCCCTAGAACATATTTCCTTTAATGATTTCATAACAACATGCACACACACTTTTCCTATATGATAGGAATTTTTGTATCGCAACCATCTTTTCAGAGCCACAACAATTGTAATTGTATTGTTAATGAATTGTGGCAACGCATTTTTCACAACATCTAGCTAAACAGGCACATTAATAATTGATCCTGTTGAGCCCATCTAGGGTCGTTTATAGACCCAAGGTCTGATTTGAGAAAATGCAATTCACAGAGACACAAGTCTCTCCTTAAGTTCCATAAGTTCACTTACATCTATTAGTGGTGTATTACATGTTATTTGGTCAGGGGTTGCAAACTGTGGAAGCTTTCCATTTTCAAGCAATCGTTTGCATGGAAGACAAACTTTCCCACTGGAAAATGGTTTATCGTGCGCTGTCAAGCGGAGGTATTCTTCTTGCAAATCATACATGAAAGACTTACTATTTTTTGACAAATTCAATTGTTCAAAAATTGCACATGCAACAGAAGGAGTGTCTTTTCTTTGTTTCATGTAGGTCTGTCTTGCATTTTTCTTTCTCAGGGAAGTATGGGTAGAAACTATTTCCTAGTTTAATTACTACTACTGCATGGTGTTTCTTGTAGACCACGAAATGGCACAATTGCATGACCATTCTGGGATATGCGATCGCACATGTTTATGTTTTGTTCTGCATGAACAAATTTCTTTACATTGTGATATGTGAGTTTCTCTCTAAAAGGAAGTGTACCAATGTATTTTTTTCTCTCGCGCATGACATTTTTAAAGTTGTGGTAACTTACTCTATGTTTCTTGCCCAAGGGCAGGATGAGCTGGTGGCAACTGGGATGAATTTCACTCTCATCCAACTTCTGAGAAACTAGTTTACATTTTTTGTTCAAGGCCTCTATGGCCTTATCACAAGTCGAACAAATTTGACGAATATTTTTTTTCAAATTGTGATAACTTACTCTACGTTTTTTGTTCAAGCCCTCTATGGCCTCCTCACAACTGTCATGAATTTTAATCATGTTTTTTTTCTTCAAGCCCTGTCTACCCATATCGCAACCGGGAGGAGTTTCATTTTCACTAAAAATCATTCCAC
Source organism: Picea engelmannii (assembly GCA_009831015.1). Classification (NCBI taxonomy): domain Eukaryota; kingdom Viridiplantae; phylum Streptophyta; class Pinopsida; order Pinales; family Pinaceae; genus Picea; species Picea engelmannii. Next base: position 11,086 of record ML821748.1, on the reverse strand, counting down.
GCCTATGCAGATTCGATGTCATTTGGGTGGCATGGACAGTCAACCATGAACTACTGATATGTCCAAGAAAAGGTTCATAATGGATATGTGTTGTATTTTTTTTCAACGAGAGGATGTCAATTGTTCGATCGTAATTTGAATGAGTAACCTAGGAATGGACAGTACCATCTAGCAAGGGTGACCAGACCTGAATATTCACCCTGAATATCATAGAAAACCATTGCAAATAGAATCTGCAGCCCTCTATATTCTCTTTTTCATATGGAAGCGCCATGTTCAAAAGGTATTCCTGCCAACTTCCAACTGCCGACATATTTTATATGAGAAATGGGCAAAGGTGTTGATGCAAGCACCTAAAATCTTGTTGGATTCCGCCTATAATCGCATTGCAAAAGGACTGTACAGTGTAAAGATGCAGCAACTGAACATCGAACCCCACTACCACCAAACAACAAATTGCATTGAACAGACTATCTCCACAACTAGAGACAACATTTGTTTCCAACTGTAAACCATGGCAATCTATGCCATGCAAAATCCGTTTCCATTGCGATTGAAAGTCTTTGCAAATAACGAAGAAGTAAATATGAGGACCTTATATATTGAATATGCACATTTTTTTGTACAACAATGGTTCATAATGGCCACTGAGGGCATTGGCATCATGGAACAAGATGCAATATGGATTGTCAGATGCAGTTTTGTTGAATAGTAGATATCTTCTTTTTCTTGTCAATGACCATATGCCAACTAATATATTCATCCAGTTAGACAACCACCGTATACAAAATGTATCACCCCAAAGTCCCCTCTAATGTGCAGGTAGAATTGGAGATGTAGACAACTGCATCCTTGAAAAATACATAGCGACATCATCTTTTCCATGCAACTACTGAAGAAAATCAGATTCCAACTCATACTCATACGAATGCAAAGCCTCAACATCACCATTTTTAAAATAGGTCAATAAATAATCTATCAATCCATTGCGCAGCTCGGTCTATTGGTGGCAGGGGAAAGTTGTATCTGCGATGCGAGTTTTTTCATTTTCTACAACTTCTTGTATGGTAATGTCTATAGACTTTCATAAGTTCTGTATCCAAATGATTTGTGTTTCATGTTATGTATTTATCCAAAAATTGTTCGATCTCTGAATTTTTATCAACTCCATAGATGGGTGCACCGTCTATCCACAACAGTGCCTGGTCATGCTCATTTCCCCTATTCTAGAATTTAGTCACAAAAAAGTGGTCTGATATTTTTCCAAAAAACGTTTCATCATGGCATATCAATTGTCTCAAAAAATTTATTCTATGTCTATAGTAGCGAGTACATGTCACCAGGTCTTTTCTTATGAGGTAGTCAATGTCGTTATTTTCCAGTGTATCGGTTTCTTTTTTACGTTTCTTGTTCCTATGCAGGTCAAACACGGAAACCACCAATGGATCCCAACAATGCTCTGCACCTGTAAATGTGACCAAAAATGTTGGCGGGCCCAATTGCCGGATCATTGCAAAAATAATTTTTTTGTTTTGTTGAAAATAGTCAGGAGAGGTGTGGATGTTTTTGAAATCTATGTATCCAATATCAAATTTCAAAAAAAAATCTAGGTTTACTTTGCACTTCACATCCTTGGACAACAACTTTCTTCCTTGTAACTGACCTTTTCTTATTCGGACCCACATGCACGATAGAACTTGCTCTATTATTATGTGCATTGTTTTGAAAAAAAAAATTGTTATGTGACAGGATAAGTAATTTCTTGAATGTAGCAGCTCCCATCAGACTATTTCATGATAACTGAATCGTTTTGTAATATCAGTGCCACGTAGATATCCATAGAAGAGTTTTGGAAAGTTCATTTCCTCAACGAATTTGTCCTTGAATATTCCAAGTGGATGATGCCCCTCGGCAAGTGATATTTCGACAATTTTGTCTTGCAAGTCACGAATGCACTGTGAATCAGTGAATCCATGCACCAATGTTTCAGCAAGTGTTTCATTCTCCGATTCATCACTTGTATCAAAATCACTAGGATTTTCGAGAGTGTCTTCAGAGTTGCCATGTTCGTCTGCGAGAACATTGTTCCAGTTGCCATTTATACAAATGTTCTTTGCTTTGTACAGGGCCCTGGAACATAATTCCTTTAATTCTTTCATAACAACATGCACACGCACTTTGCCTGTCTGATAGGAATTTTTGTATCGCAACTGTCTTTTCAGAGACACAAGGATTGTAATTGTATTGTTAATGAATTGTGCCAATGCATTTTTCACAACATCTAGCTGAACAAGCACATTAATAATTGATCCTGTTAAGCCCATTTGGGGTTGTTTATAGCCCCAAGGTCTAATTTGAGAAAATGCAATTCACAGAGACACAAGTCTATCCTTAAGTTCTGTAAGTGCAGTTACATTTGTTAGTGGTGTATTACATGTTATTCGGTCAGGGGTTGCAAACTGTGGAAGATTTCCATTTTCAAGCGATCGTTTGGATGGAAGACAAACTTTCCCACTGGAAAATGGTTTATCGTGTGCTGTCAAGAGGAGGTATTCTTCTTGCAAATCAGGCATGAAAGACTTACTATTTTTTGAAAAATTCAATTATTCAAAAATTGCACATGCAATGGAAGGAGTGTCTTTTCTTTGTTTCATGTAGGTCTGTCTTGCATTTTTCTTTCTCAAGAAAGTATGGGTAGAAATCGTTTCCTGGTTTTCATTTCTACTACTGCATGGTGTTTCTTGTAGACCATGAACTGGCACAATTGCATGACCATTCTGGGATATGCGATCTCACCTATTTATGTTTTGTTCTGCATGAACAAATTTCTTTACATTGTGATATGTGAGTTTCTCTCTAAAATGAAGTGTAGGAATGTGTTTTTTTCTCTCGCACATGACATTTTTCAAGTTGTGGTAACTTAATCTATGTTTCTTGCCCAAGGGAAGGATGAGCTGCTGGCAACTGGGATGAATTTCACTCTCACCCATCTTCTGAGAAACTAGTTTACATTTTTTGTTCAAGGCCTCTATGGCCTTATCACAAGTCGAATGAATTTGACGAATATTTTTTTTCAAATTGTGATAACTTACTCTACTTTTTTGTTCAAGCCCTCTATGACCTCATCACAACTATCATGAATTTTACGCATTTTTTTTTTTTCAATCCCTATCTGCCCATATTGCAACCAAGAGGAGTTTCATTTTCACTAAAAAACATTCCATGCCTATGCAGATTCAATGTCATTTGGGTGGCATGGACAGTCAACCCTGAACTACTGATATGTCCAAGAAAAGGTTCATAATGGATATGTGTTGTATCTTTTTTCAACGAGAGGATGTCAATTTTTCGATCGTAATTTGAATGAGTAACCCAGGAATTGACAGTGCCATCTAGCAAGGGTGACCACAGCTAGATATTCACCCTAAATATCATAGACATCCATTGCAAATAGAATCTGTAACCCTCCATATTCCCTTTTTCATATGGAAGCACCTTGTTCACAAGGTATTCCTGCCAACTTCCAACTACCAGCATATTTTCTATGATAAATGGGCAAAGGTGTTGATGCAAGCACCTAAAATCCTGTTGGATTTTGACTATAATCGCATTGCAAAAGGAATGTACAGTGTAAATCCACAACAACTGAACATCGAACCCCGCTTCCACCAAACAACAAATTGCATTGAACAGAGTATCTCCACAATTAGAGAGAACATTTGTTGCCAGCTGTAAACCATGGCAATCTATGCCATGGAAAATCCATTTCCATTGCGATTGAAGGTCTTTACAGATAACGGACAAGTAAATACGAGGACCTTATATATTGAATATGGAAATTTTTCTGTACAACAATGGTTCATAATGGCCACTGAGGGCATTGGCATCATGGAACAAGATGCAATATGGATTGTCAGATGCAGTTTTGTTGAATAGTAGATATCTTGTTTTTCTTGTCAATGACCATATGTCAACTGATATATTCATCGAGTTAGATAGCCACTGATCCAGGGGATCAAAGTTTTCTCATAATTCAAAGTGCTCAGAATCACTTCAAATTGAACAGGAGCGTAGACCTCATCGTCACAAACCCAACGCAAATCATTTGAGTTCAAATGGACGTCGAATGAGAGAGATATCACGTTCTGTTCAAAATGACAAACAAGAAAAAACAATGCACTGATTGTACAGTTTGTATAGTCCGTACGGATGATGACGTGGCAGACCGTACGACACATGGCAGGAAATCATGTGGATAGTTGGCGTATGACGTGGCTTATTTGCAGCGAATGAGATGATGACACGTGGCCCAATCAATGGCCGCCACGTGCCACCTGGATAGTGGTTTAAAATTTATGTTGTTGGCCAAATTCAAACCCATGACCTCCGAGCAGGGTAAACCCTTGGGAAGGGCCGCCCAACCGGTGCCCACATGTAGTAATTAACATATATATGAGTTTGAATTTATTTGAGTTTGAAATATTGTGAGATGGGGCGCGGACTGGGCTGGGGCTAAGCCCTGGCCCACGGTTATATATATATGTCATATGACCATTGTTATGTGTGTTTAAACCCGCGGTTATATATATGTTATGTGACCATTGTGGTGTGCGCATGTTTAAACCCCACAATTATATATATGACATGTGACCATTGTGGTGTGCGCACGTTTAAACCCCGTGGTTATATATATATATATATATATGGTTTAAAAAACTTAACCCCTATTTGTATTGTGCGCGGTCATGTGGTGGCCCATGTGCCCATGGGCCTTGGCGGTTAAGGGCTAGCGCGTAACTATCCTACAGTTTGTACCAGTTGTGTGGTTGCGCCCGGTGCTGGGTTTTTCCACATTTATGCATGTGGGGGCTAGGTTGAGGAAGCAAGGGTGCATTTTGGTGATCCAGAGACAACAAGTTTGAAGGGGAACTTCCAGGAGGCCTATCTTCTTCAATTTTTGGCCAAACGAGGTGCCAAAAAACCCAGCTAGGGGTTTCTGGACATTCTGAAGCCATTGGAGCCATCTATTTGGCATTTTGAGCATTGTAAAGCACATATTTGAGCACTTTGAGAAAATAATACAAAAGATCCATTGGAAGCTGGACCATGAGATGTAGCCCAAGAGAGGGGTGAACTCCTTTATCATTGGCTATGTTATGTGTTTTTTGTTCACTGTTTATTGTTGCTATTTATATGCATCTTGAATGAGTTATTTCTATAAAAATTGTGTTGCAAAATTGATCCATTTGCATTTTAACACATGAATTAAAATCTTGCAAATATTTTCAAGAATACAAGTCTTCTTCATTTTTAGATCAAGTTGGTATCAGAGCATAGGTTTTTGAAGACTTGATTATTTGCAAGTGT
>ML821747.1:36025-46617 GCA_009831015.1 Picea engelmannii | reverse complement strand
TTTTATTGCCTTCTCGGGGATCCCCTGGGTGAAGCATCTCTAGGTTTTCATTTCCTATGGATTTTATCTTTTACCAGCTGCTTTTACCCCCTGGGCCTTTAGCCCCTTCTTCCCACAAGACAAGATGTACCCTGGAAGGTCATACTAATGGCTAGACTAGGGGAATGGGATGGATGAGCGGGATATAAGATGAAAAAATGATAAGATGGTGGGAGCGGACGATGGCTCTGCAAACCCCCCTTGGTGGCTAACCAAAACCCATGAATACCAGCTTGCTAAGTTACCCCATCAATCACCCCAACAGTGGTCAAGTGGATTAGTGTAAGATCCAAGCAGTCATCNNAAATGAAAGGAACCTAATGCATATATAAGAAGGTTATAATGATCAAATATGACACATACCATGATACCTCGGACCAATTACCTCATGGAGCAAGAGTCCTCTCTGATGCAAGCCCAGGCCGATAGTGATGGAAGCTGGTACTGCTAGCAGGACAAGTCTGGCTGAGAAGAAGAAAGATGGGCCCTCTAGGGCCACGCTCAAGTCACTCCTTCTCTCGGTACTCCATGTCTAGGACCATGTGGGCCTCGAGACATGATCTCCTAGTTATCCCTAGATATCGGGGATAATAGGCCGGACTATCTTTTTGGGTGGTGACTTGTGAGGGGGAAACTTATCCTTGTCTTTCTATCCTTTTGCCTCTTCAAAACCCCAGGTCACCAGGGACGTCTCCCCTGGCCGTCACCTCCCTAAAGAGAAAGAACCATCCCATCGTGGTGACATTGGGTGGGATAGGTTCCTGTTACGCCAGTTTGGCTTTCTACTTTATAGCCTTTCTTCCTAGCTACAAACTGTGCAATAACATTTTGGCACTATTGTCGGGGAACACTAAGTCAATTCTCCTCAAGACGACACTTTTCGGTAAGCCTTGCCTTAGAAGTCTTATCTTACAAGCTTACTTGGCGACTCCACTAGGGTGTTTTCGCTCTTTCTTTGGTAGTTTCAAGTAAACTATCTGGCGACTCCACAAACCAAAAAGAGGTATAATAATCCTCCTTTGTCTTTCAGAAGGAAGCCTCCCAAGAACTCTCCTGTTGTGAAATCACTCTTCGGGAAAATCCTTTCTTTAGGAATCATGTCTAGCTCTCAGACCGCTACAACGAACCCAACCAACAATCAAAGACAATGGTTGTCTACTATTTTCAAACCATTAGACATGTCAACCATACCAGGCTACCCTAGGCAAATGCCACCCAAGTATGAGAAGTGGTTGCCTAAATTCACCGGCATTGATGCAATTAGTGTCGAAGAGCACATGAGCAACTTTTGGGCATTTTTTCAGCTTCATCCCATTAGTGATGATGCTGAAGGTCTAGTCATGAAGTTTTTCTTCGCTACTCTTTATGATGCCTCAAGACGTTGGTACCTAAGCCTTCCTGATGGAAGCATCAAAACCATGGATAGACTTGAAGAGGCCTTTCTCAAAAGATGGAGTGTCAAGGAAGACCCTAACATGTTCCTCACCTGATTGAATAACCTCGCCAAATATGAAAATGAGTCCATTAAGGAGTTCCATACTAGATTTGAGACTTTGTTGCAAAGGATTCCCACAAGCCATCATCCGAAAGATGATTACCTCCTCCACGTTTACACCAGATCTTGCAATGGCCAACTAGGGTATCTTCTCATAGATAAAAACCCCCAATCCATTCAGGAATCCCAAGAGCTCACTACTAAAATAGAGGGAAACCTCCTTTCGTCCAAGATTGAGCCTTTTGCTAATCCAAGGGGGATAATAGACACCAAACCGAAAATATTTCACAACGTTGAGCCTACTTCAGACCTATGTGCCAGTATCACCAAGCTGCAAGCGTCTATGGATGGTATCATAAAAAATCAAGAGAAAATGATGAGCAGGATTGTCAAATTGGAAAGATCTTAGACCCAAGCACCCAGGGTCCCGTACAAAGGGCAATTCCAAAAGGGGGGGCAATTTTATAAACCAAAAAATGAGCATGAAGTTCCAAACACCTTAGCCCCTGCAAATGTTGTTGATGAAAATCCTTGGTGCCTAGAATGCAGTGAAGCACATTGGGAGCATGAGTGTCCTTACAGTAGTGGCCATCAACAAGTCAACAACATGGACCATTTCATGGATTTTCCTCAAATAAATATCATCGACACAGAACATCAGGAAGCCGTGAAAGAAGCAACCGGATCAGCAAGGATGGCGGTAATAAGCAACCTGGACCAGGAATCACGAGAGAAGCTAAAGAAACAAGAATTTCAAGTGTAGCGAAGAAAGAAGTTGAACCAACCCACCGCTGACCAAGCAAAGCCCTCACCGGCAGAGGTACCTCTTCCCAAGACATCCAAGGCTGGGAAGGTTGACCTAAACTTTGACCTCAAAGAGGATTTATCAAAGATGCATGTAAACGTCCCCCTAAGAGAAGCAATTAAGATCCCATCTATCAAGGAACGCTTTGACACTTTCTTTCTGGGATCAGATGAACCCATGTACCCCCCTATTATGTTGCAAGCTGATCACTTTAGGGTCCAATATGGTGAGAACCCTCCCTTCTTCATGAATTTAATGATGAACAACAAAAGCCTCAACAATTGCATGTTAGATACAGGGGCAAGTGCCAACATGATGTCACTTAAAGTCATGCGACAAATGGGTTTGAAGGTCACACGGCCTTACAGGAATGTATGTGGCTTCGAATCTAAAGCCATAGCCACACATGGGGTAGTTGAGAATGTGGAAGTTTGCCTTAAGGAGTACCCGGAGAAAGTAGTCCACATTGACATCGTGGTAGTTGATGTCCCAGATGTGTGGGGAATGTTGTTGTCTAGGAAATTCGCTGCAATGTTGGGTGGCACTCTCGAGATGGACCTCACGTTTTTAAAATTTCCTTTAAAAAATGGAACAATAAGCCGTCTCCTAAATGTGCCAATAACCGAAGACCATGTGCAAGATATTATTCACCCTGTCAACAATGACAAGGCACAAGACGAGATGATACAAACTCTTCAAAAGTATTCTCCAGAAGATATGCCCTTTGCAACGGAAGAGGACTTTGATCAGACCAAATGGCCCAAGAAAGAAGAATACCAACAACTCCTAGATGAATTCAAGAACAAAGAGATTGGGATGGTGAATATATTAAAGAAAGCTGAAGATGACGTACAAATCTGCCCATCCCAACAGGAAGTGTTTACAGCAAAATCCCACCCTCCTCCCTCAGCACAATACACCAGGGTTGTCCAAGGGACGACCAAATAGAAAGTCATAAAGTACAAGGAAGGAGACATGGTGTGGATGTGGGATACCCAGAAAGGAGAGCCAACTAATGTAAACGAAAGCGCTCAGTCATGGCTCATGCCCTTCAAGGTTGGAATGGAATCAGTTGACGACTCATATTACTTGTCCACTTTGGAGGGGAGAAGGCACCCATTACCTATCAGCGGGCACCTCCTCAAACCCCACCAAGGTGGGGGGACCTGACTTCACAGGTAAGTGCAGGTAAGTAGGCATTTTGTATTCGTGTATTATACCATTTGCATTTTATGTTAGTTTGCTTTCACATTTGCATTATTGATTGTTTTATTTCAGTCTATATATATATATATATATATATATATCTACATGTATGCTGGGATGGCATTACCGCCCCAATTTTGTTACTAATACCCCTCTCGAGATTGAGCAGGTTTGCAGGTTATGCCAGAGATGCTGAGGTTCTCATGCGCTCTACGGTGAGCACATGTCCCCGAGTTGGAGCCAGATGTTATCCCCACTTTTTAAGGATAACTAGGAGATCATGTCTCGAGGCCCATAGGTCCTAGACATGGAGTACCGAGAACATGATTGACCTGTGTAATGTCCCCACATTGGGACATCATCACAGTGCAGAGGTTTATGATGACCAGAGTAGCCAGATGGGTGTTATAGTGAGTACAGGGGTTATTGAGAGGCATTGTGAGGTCTAGGTAGCATTTCTCATCATATCTCATCATTATGAGACATTCCGCACATGTTGTCTTTGGTTCCGTTGCATTCCGATGATTTCCATGATTTTGACTATTTTGAGCTATAAGTCAATGAAATTCACTGAAGAGGTCATTTTGGGCACATTACTTGGAGGAACCTCTCAGTGTAATAGCTCATTGGAATCGGGAGGAGCAACACTACAGGATAGGATGGCTAGAAGTGACTTTCAGTGGCCAGGGAAGCCACAAGGAGAGATAAGGAGCTTTTCAAAGGTAAAAAGGTTAATTAATTAATTAAATATTAATAAAATGAAACTCACTTTGGAGGGACAAGGTGAGACAAAAGTATAAAGGAAAGGCAAGGGCCTCTTCTCATTCATTCATGTATGATCATATTTTGATATCTGGCTTCTAGCTAGTGAGCCCAACATTGGGGGTTTTGAGGGTTTTGACTTAACAAACCCTAAAGGACGATTCAGTGGTGAAAGATTCCACCTAGATTGTGCAATACTCTCCCACACCATTCTAGTTTGGTTCTACATCAGTGCAGGAGGGTTCTACACCAGCCATAGGCACAGGAAGGAAGAGGGGCGCACCATTGGGGGTTTCCAACAAGGGGGGGTGCACCATTCTTGAGGGAAGGTTTGTTGTAGGAGTCTAAGAGGTCTCTTGAACATTTGAGCATTTGGGTTTTACTTGCAGGGCCTTATCCATGATTTCTAGTGCCTCTTGAGAGAGCTTTATGGTTCAGATTATTTCCTAGAGCAGTGGGACGAATTGGAGAGAAGGAGGATATTTTGGAGATTCAGATCTATTTAGTTTGGAGAGAAGGAGGACATTTTGGAGATTCAGATCTATTTAGTTTGGAGGGGTTATACTTCAGATCTGACCCGGAGACTTCACATAGTGACTTGCAGTGTCCCGATCTATCTTTCTAGCAATTTTCAGGGCATTTGAAGGCCTCCTTCATCAAGGCTGAAATTATAGGGTTTGACAGTTTTAGGAGGGTGCAGCTCCATTGGAGGATTCAACATTTGGAGGAGTTTCCCTTGGTATTTTGGCTTGATATTTCAAGAGGGGTTTCCATTCATCCCGATCTACAGTTCGACATCTTCAGCGTAGCATTTGGAGGTCTTTGATAGTAGGGCCAAAATTGTAGGGTTTGATAGTTCCAACAGGACGTGGCATCTTTCAATGGGGGTTTGGAACTTCATATGGCCCAGATCTACCTTGGCATTGGTCCTCATCTCTTATCTAGCCTTTGGACGCCTATTTTGTATTATCGGGAGCTTTTTGTAGCAACTCTATTGTCTATTTTCTTAACCATCTGTTAAGCATTCCATATCGGCATCTTCATTGTAGCAGGTTCTTCTATTTCAAGAATAAAAGCAGATTTGAGATGTTTTGTCTTGTCTATCATATTGCGTATGGTTGAGGTATGTTCTATGGTTATATCTTCTTGTTTATTTCTGCAACCCACATATAAAAAAAATAGTAAAACCCTAAACGTAATTGTAAGCAAAGTGTTTGACGAAATACCACAACCAGAGAAAGTTTAAAAAATACACCAAAACCGTGATGATCCTGGCATAATGGCTTGGAATCATTACAGTGGTATTAGAGCTTAGATTCTTGCCAACCAGTGGGAATTAGCACATACATATAGAGCCATAAGGAGAGATGAATAGGATGTGCCTTGAGATATAATGTTTGGAGATCATTTATCATGGCCTTAGCGAGGAAACTATGGCTATAATAACCTTTCCTCGGTACGTAGCCTTCAGGAAGCCCAGTTGGAGTGAAGAGGATATTTTACATGGCATCATTTTAGCGGATAAAAAGAGAAAAGAAGCAACTAGATGGTGGGAAGAATAGAGAAACCCCATGCCCATTAGGAGCACACAACCTTGCCACTATTGCAAGGGGTCGTGGGAACCAGATCATAGGTGCAGGGGTAGGGACCAGAAGCACACTGTTGAGGCACACTATGACAGTGATGAAGATATGTGTGAGGATGGAGTGATAGATGATGATTTGGGACAATCTGATGATGATAGTGACTCTTGCACAGAGGCTAGTGATAGTGACTCTTGTACAGAGGATGATGCTACTAGCATGCTTGAGAAGGAGGATGACCCTTGTGTAGTGGATAGGCAACTCGATGGACAGGATGATAGCACTAGTGTCTCAGCGGACATGTCACATACCATTGATGACCTTACACCTCAGCGGAGTGGTGACACTAGTGAGGAGTCACACGTGTTATCACCTAGAGATGATGAGCTTCCTATGATGGGCATGACACATATGTCATCCTTCCAGACACCCTTGATAGCCACGTCACATGAGGAGGTCAGTAGCATGTCATATAGGGTTGATGAGCCTTGTGTGAGGAATGCACACCACAAACATGTAGATCCACCGATCCAGAAGGAGATACAGGGAGTACAAACAGTGGACCTTACACATACAAATTAGCCAGAGGAGATTGAGTCATAGTTTTTGGAGTCTCCATTAGTTGAGCAAGTTGTGGATGTTAACAGGTTGATGGGACACCTACTTCCAGGATCAACCTACATTGATGAGGATGCACTCTTTAGCAGCCAGGATGACCATAGCATGTGTCTGGATACATCTATATGGGATCCAGGCACAGATGATAGTAGCAGAGTGAGTGCATAGGAGGATATGGCTGCTCATATAGGATACAGTGTGATTCAGGGGGAGATAGATCTAGTGATGGGATGCAGTGGAATACAGGAGTACCCAACAGCACGACAGACAGTGGGTAGTTCAACACGTTATCTTATGCAGAGAGTGTTTTTGGGGGCTCCAGAGTTGACACTAGCAGGACTGACACTAGCAGCGAGGAGTTTGAGATGGCACCTCAGCATGACCATGATTAAGATTCACACCACTTCGCAGCATAGTTGAGAGTTAGTGAGGCTATGATCATGGAAACTACTAGATGTATTGATGACATGCATGCAGTGATGGCAAATTACTGTTGGAGAGCATCAGTGGCACATGGTAGTTCAGATGAGGGGATTGCCATGGATGATTTTCATACTCTTAGGGAGAGAGTATCTGTGATGAGGACTGACTACCAGCAGTTGTTGATAGACAGGGATTATCTACTGAGGGTTGGTGAGATGTATCATGAGGCTCTGAGGGAGCAGGATTTGGAGATGGACCGACTCACTCAAGAGTTGGAGAGCAGTCGAGGATTCTAGAGAGGCACACAAACAACCCTTCAAAAATCAAAGTCTAGATCATATGAGTCTCTTAAGGAGATTTGTCAGAGATCCACTTCATCTGTCTTAGTATACACTCAGACATATCATTCAGTCACATTGCTAGGAGATGTTGATGATCTAGCAAAGGAGCACCAGTCGATGGAGGACACTTCCATTTGTGTGTTGAGAGCTGTTGACTTCCATATAGAGGTTGATCCAACAGTACGCCCAGGATCTGTGATGCAGCATGAGTCTACGAGAGATGACATGAGTATGCCAGAGCATACAGTGATGAGTGATAGCTCACAGAGACATGCCAAGATGTATGGTGGGATTCAAAGGGGTGTATTGACTTACAGGGAGGAGACACACTTAGGGGAGTATGCAGATGTCACTCATTTGTAGCCGCACATAGTTGTGGGGGATCACCTTCACCATTTCAGCAGTTGCATGGGAGATGAGAGATGGAGGTTGGTTGACCAGCAGTCGGAGGAGTTACTTCCGATTGTAGTGGATGGTTGGGATTCAGTGATGACCACAGGAGAACATCTATCATGGATACCGATGGACGAGCTTCTGGTCGAATCCTTGGGATTGACCAAAGCATGTGATGCCTTCCAGTCCTACAATCAGCTGCAGATATGTCTGTTATCCTTTTCTGACACATTTATCATTGACAGCAGCATGAGGAGGATAGTGGATGAGCACATAGGGCTTCTGACAGTGAACAGTCTCACACAAGAGCAATGAGACAAGATTGGAAGTAATAAACTTCCAAGTTTGCCATGGGATCCGGGAGTTCATTGGATGAGCCGTATGTTTCACTACATAATGACCCGGGTTATGCCCGAGAGCCACACACTCCACCAGGGGTCAGTCTGGAGTGGGCCTACAGGTATTTGTCCAATAGAGCGAGGCAACTTTTCACTCTTGATCATCATGATCGGACGTGGAGATGGGTCGATAGGTACTTCTTCTATAGATATACCTTTACAGATACAGTTTTTGGACAGCAGGTCTAGTGGTCACAGGTATTTCAGCTTGAGGATCCAGGAGAGGAGGATCCAGTATGTATGCAGGGGACAGACAGTCGAGGTCAGAGTAGTGCAGGGCCAACATGGTGATCTTCGACAGAGGTTAGCATGGGACCCAGGGATTGCAGGGTTGAGCATTTCACCAACTGACAGGGGCGAGTGGACCTTTGCAGGGGAAAGTTATTCTAACTTTCCATTTAGCTTTAGTGTTGAGGGGAGCACAACGCTTGAGGGTGTCTCACGAAGGTCTTGCAGTACCTCATTCTAGCATCAACATGTGCAGTTGATGGAGGCCGTGTGGATCTTGGAGGAGATTTGGAGGATGGACTCATTTCGAGATGAGGCCATGTGTCATGTGCAAGAGGTTCACAGGGTTGATATCTTTCAGGACTATGCTTCACAGAGTATTGCAGTTCACTTCCTGATATGGGATCCACGGGGTGGAGTGTACTATTGTTTGTCTTTCGATGGGTTCTACTGTGTACCCCACAGGTGGACATGGGATCCTGGCATTTTATTTGAGTGGATTTGGTTATTGCTTGAGGACAAGCAATTTTCTAGCAGGGAGGACTATAATGTCCCCACTTTGGGACATCATCACAGTGCAAAGGTTTATGATGACCAGAGTAGCCAGATGGGTGTTATAGTCAGTACAGGGGTTATTGAGAGGCATTGTGAGGTCCAAGTGGAATTTCTCATCATATCTCATCATTATGAGCCATTTTTCACAAGTTGGCTTTGGTTTCGTTGCATTCCGATGATTTCCATGATTTTGACTATTTTGAGCTATAAGTCAATGAAATTCACTGAAGAGGTCATTTTGGGCAAATTACTTGGAGGAACCTCTCAGTGTAATAGCTCGTTGGAATCGGGAGGAGAAACACTACAGGATGGGATGGCTAGAAGTGACTTTCAGTGGCCAAGGTAGCCACAAGGATAGATAAGGAGCTTTTCAGAGGTAAAAAGATTAATTAATTAATTAAAGTGATTTAATTAATTAATTAAAGATTAATAAAATGAAAGTCACTTTGGAGGGACAAGGTGAGACAAAAGTATAAAGTAAAGGCAAGGGCCTCTTCTCAGTCATTCATGTATGATCATATTTTGATATCTGGCTTCTAGCTAGTGAGCCCAACATTGGGGTTTTGAGGGTTTTGACTTAACAAACCCTAGAGGACGATTCGGTGGTGAAAGATTCCACCTATCTTGTCACAAGCTTGGTATCGGAGATGCAATACTCTCCCACACCATTCTAGTTCGGTTCTATATCAGTGTAGGAGGGTTCTACACCAGCCATAGGCACAGGAAGAAAGAGGGGCTCACCATTGGGGGTTTCCAGCAAGGGGGGGTGCACCATTCTTGAGGGAAGGTTTGTTGTAGGAGTTTGACAGGGCTCTTGGACATTTGAGCATTTGGGTTTTACTTGCAAGGCCTTAGCCATGATTTCTAGTGCCTCTTGAGAGAGCTTTATGGTTCAAATTATTTCCTAGAGCAGTGGGACGAATTGGAGAGAAGGATGACATTTTGGAGATTAAGACCTATTCAGTTTGGAGGGCTTATACTTCAGATATGACCCTGAGACCTCACATAGTGACTTGCAGTGTCCCAATCTATCTTTCTAGCAAGTTTCAGAGCATTTGGAGGCCTCCTTCATCTGGGCCGAAATTAGAGGGTTTGACAGTTTTAGGAGGGTTCAGCTCCATTGGAGGATTCAACATTTGGAGAAGTTTCCCTTGGTATTTTGGCTTGATATTTTAGGAGGGGTTTCCACTCATCCCAATCTACAGTTCGGCATCTTCAGCGTAGCATTTGGAGGTATTTAACAATAGGGCCTGTTATCCACCAAGTTGCACTAGGGTGATTTTCTAGTGAGCCGCCCAACATTGAACATTTTCATGTTCAAAATTTAGAGTTCAAAAGTTCAGCCGGTCATAAAGACCAACCTTTTTCTTTTTTACATTTCCATAAAAAATTGTAATAAGAGATGTTGCATGATGAACTTGTAAAAGGTTTTAGCCACCTTAAGTCCTAAGCGTGAGTTATACTTGTTATCCCCGATATCTAGGGATAACTAGGAGATCATGTCTCGAGGCCCACATGGTCCTAGACATGGAGTACCGAGAGCGGATTGACTTGAGCATGGACCTAGAGGGCCCATCTCTCTTGTTCTTCGTCAGATTTGTCCTGTCAGCAGTAGTAGTTTCCATCACCACTGGCCTGGGCTTGCATCAGAGAGGACTCTTGCTCCATGAGGTAATTGGTCTGAGGTATCATGGTATGTGTCATATTTGATTGTTATAACCTTCTTATATATGCATTAGGTTACTT
>ML821747.1:0-26859 GCA_009831015.1 Picea engelmannii | reverse complement strand
TGACCTTAGGGTTTTGAAAATCCTTGTCCCCAAGCAACACTTTTCAGCCCTAGACTTATAGTTTGAAGCTAGCCGTTTTGCCAAAGAGTTCTAAGGAAAGAGGGAGGAGCATGAGGCCTAGCTTTAGCTACACCGGAATGAGCTTCCTCCCCTTAGGGTTTTGACTTTGTGGCCCTCCTTTTGTAGCACTACAAAGCCTAACTCTCCTGTCCTTAGATTTAGATCTTTTCGAGCCATTAGTCTCTCTCCTTGACTCCATAACACCCAAGGCACTAGTCTAAGAGTACAACGTTGAGCTTTTTTTGCTAAAACAACTCTCTCAAACTCTTTAAATTTGAAACCCTAACTAACCCTAGCGTCTAGACTAACCCTAATTGATGATGACATCTTGCCTATTTTAAACTTGTGCTTGGACTAAAGGTTGCGGCTGACTCATCTCTTGATAGCCATAGAGGTTTTAGGCATTTTCATTGGTTGATTTGTCAAAACGTCCACCTCTTTGATTAGCTAACCCTAACCCTAAAAACAACAACAATATAGGTGACGTCATACATGTTAAAACCCTTGTTTGGCCCTAGAACGTTGTGGTATAGTCATCTATTTGATAGACCTTGAGTTGTTGACTATTTTCATAAGCATATTTGACAAAACGTTCCACTCATTGTCTTCTAAAATTGACCTAATTTAGGGCTGACGTCACCTTTGTAGCAACAGTAATATTGATGACGTCAAGCCTCTTCTTAACCCTTGTTTAAGTGCAAACATTGTGGCTTTGCCATTCTTTGATGAACATTTAAGTGTTGAACATTTTCATTTGTTTAATTGGCAAAAGGTCCACTTGTTTGCCTAGCTGAAATAGGGCTGACGTCACCCTAATTCTGCAATTGTGACGCAGCAACAATATTTATATGAGCAGATTTATGAAATTTATTGCATTGTGATAATACAAAGATTTAATGTTACACATTGAATGCCAATATCTATTGTGTCTTTATTGAAGAAGTGATATAAAATATAAGTCTAATTGCAATCATTGACTTCGTCAATAATTACTTTCATTAATGCTCATATATGTTAAAGATAGTCATTGATATTGCGAAGTACTAACCACTGCAGCACATTTTTAGTTTTATTTGCCTTGTCTCGCAAACAGGTGCCATTCAGTGGAAGATCTTCTCCTTGACTATCCATTTGGCAGTAGTCTGTGAAGGGAAAGCTTACTTTGACTTTTGAAGCCTTAAAACCTTGATCCTTTGCCTTCA
The DNA here is from genome assembly GCA_009831015.1 of Picea engelmannii. Taxonomy (NCBI): domain Eukaryota; kingdom Viridiplantae; phylum Streptophyta; class Pinopsida; order Pinales; family Pinaceae; genus Picea; species Picea engelmannii. The sequence goes on along the minus strand of ML821747.1, from coordinate 25,597 downwards.
GAATCCCAGACTACTAGGGATGTCTCCCTTGGGATTAGCCACCCTAAATAGAAAGAGCTCCCCATCGAGGTGACAGTGGGTGGGGAAGCTCCTGTTACGCCAGTTTGAGCCTTGACTCTAAGCTACCTAAACCTTTCCTACAAACTAAGCGATAACAATACTCTAGAGTGTTTTTTTTTACTTACTAATTATATTTTGCCGTTTTCAGACAATTTATAATTTATGAGTTTTTTCACTCAATCCCTCCAGAGCCAGAGTATATGCCCATGGTTAGGCTTAAGAATGGATCTAAGCCTAGTGTCTAATGTATATTACCATGCTAAACATTCTCCTAGTGTCTTATGGAAATGTACTAAGTCCCCCTTAGGATTTTTTTTAATTTTTTCAGTTAATTAAAAATTGCCAGAATTCGGCAATTTTTAATTAAAAAATAAAGATGTATTAAAAAAGTGGTATTAGGTGACTTAATATGCCATGGGGGTGCTCATTTTTGGACCTAGAGCACCCATATTACCTAAGTACCCACTTGGTTGAGAAAAAATAGTGATTTTAATCACTTAAAAATCATTTTTACTCATAAAACCCAAAAAAGTCAAAATAAAATTAAAAAAACAGCAAAAGCAAAAATCAAGGAAACATGTGGGGACATGTTGGAGACAAATAAAGACTCAAAAGGCTCTGTGGCAACACAAGGATGAGTTCTATTGGATAAAGGAGCAAAGTGGGCATGTGTGGGTTGTTATTAAGCATGTGCAAAAAGGGAAGTGCGCCCTCTTTGAGAGAGGTGGTGCACCCACATGTGAGCTCATCCATGATTTGATAGGTGGAACCCTCCCCCTTTTCCTATTGCTCACACTTGGCACCAAAGGAGTTGTGGGACACTTGGTTGCTAGTTCATTACACTTGGCTGCCCTCTCATGTCCACTTGGTGCGCCCTCCCCTCTTGGGGATTTCCACCTTTGGCTATTTATACAAGCTCTCTCCCATTGCAAGCTAGTGGGAGTTTGGGGATTGTTGTTTGTAGTTGTACTATTGTAATAATTTTCATTTGGAATAAAGAGACTTTGGAGGTCAAGAAGGTGTGTTATGCATGTGTGTGGATACTTGATGTCAATTTGTGCTTAATCTATGAGGTAATATTTGCCTAATTTCTTCCTTGGATTTGTTATCTTGGCCTTTGAATGAATGCTATCATCTTGTAGGATAGGATTTATCTAGCTTTTTATTAATCCTATTGTTCATTTATATTTAGAAACTTTGATGCGTATGCATGTTTTGGTTAACTAACATACTCTTCAAGTTTCTTGTGTAGGTGACACCATTTTTGTTAACAAGTTTATTTGCAAGATCTTAAAGCTTACAGGTTCTCATAGCTTGGAGTGGTGATGAAACTTGCTTGTCTCTTCACAACTTCAAGGAGCTAAAGGCTCGGTCCTTCCTTAACTCATCTAAAGACTCCATTGCCCAAGGGTTCCAAGGCTACATTTTTCTCCCTTCTCTCTTTTTCAAAGAAAATTTAAAATTTTGGTTACTTTGTTGGAAATGCAAGTAGCTTAGACCTGTCCTTATTTAAAATTCTGAATATCTAAGTCTACATGCATAAGATAAACTAGATCTAAGTTTGTACTTTCAAGTTTCATCTAATTGATTAAATCTAGCAATAGGAAAAGTCTCCTTTTAGCATGCTTTCTTTCAAAAAATTTATAAGTTAAAGGGTAGTTCTTTTCTTTAACCTTTTAATTCCATATTTGGCAATTAGAGTGCCTTTATATTGTTGTTTTAAAAAAGCAGAAAAAGACCCTAAGGAGACAAGCTCTTTAGCTTTCTCTTCTTAGTTCATTCCTGCTCATTTTATGCTAGTTTACTTAGTCAATTTTGGGGCTTTCCTACTAATAACCCAAGACACTTCCAAAGTGTTTTTGGGCATCTTTTGTCATTGTTTGTTTGTTGTTTTGTGCAGGTTGACGAATAGATAAGAGAAAGTTCTGTCCATTTTGGACGGATTTGGAGCATCCAGGACCCCCGGGGGCACCCCTTTTCTTCAATAAGTACTTTGTAAACATTGTAAAGACTTGTGACCCCCCTAATGAATGGTCACAAGTCACTCCCATAAAGAGTTGTGAAAGTTTCTTAATAAAATCAGTGGGGCTACAAGCTCTCACTCTTCATCCCCCTTGGGGGAACGGTGTTTTTGGTGTTTGTCTCAATTTTGCAATTTTAGCTTAGATTCAACTTTAATAACTAAAGATAAGCTAAAAGTAATCTTTCAATTCATCACAAAGCACTGCAATATTCAATTAGATTAGTTTCTTTTTTGCAAAGTAGAACACTAATTGCTATATTAGTTTTATTTCTTGCAATTTCAATTTGGAAAATAAACCATCCCCTCAGCTCCTTGAAAGAGGCATGGTCAGTGTGGATTAGTAATTAGTCTCACATTTCAATTTCAGTAGTTTATTTCCAGTTTAAAATAAAACAAAACAAATTCCCCTCAACTCTCAATGCAATTCCTGACCCTTCCAGTTGCGAGCTAGTCTCGATCTGCTGGAAGTAAGTTTCAGACACGTTGGGTTGGTCAGTGGTTGATAGATTAATTAGGACAATCTCTAAGTGGTATCGTTTGTCTAAGACCACTACCCTGGGTGTCGTGTGTCAAATCACCTAGCAACTCGCCTTGTTGGATCTGCGACACACCCGGTCGACAAGTTTTAGATTGGTAAACGATACATAAGGAGGCCCAAACCCTTCATTAACTCAACATCAATTTATCCTAATAAAACACACGAACTACATTGCCCACGATTCACTTTAAGGCACTGGTCTCAATTTTCAAATTCAACAAAGCCATAGGCTTCATCTTCAATTTGGTTATCTATTGGAAATAATTTAAATATTACTTGTATTTAACAAACGTACCTGAGTATCCTTTTATGCAAGTATATGCTTGATGTTATATCCTGGATGAATAATTGGTTTATGTGTATTTCAATTTATGATTGATTGTTGAATGAATAATAAACTCCTAGATTCAATTTCTTGTACTTAGCTTAGTTCAAGACATAGTATATTTGTTAGGGACTAACCCCCCTTGGCTTCGCTAGGAGTTGGCCTAGACAGAGGAGTTGAGGATTAGGTGACAGCACCTTAACTCTCACTTGCCCCCGAGGACACACCGAGTGGATTGAAGATTTCTTCCACGTCTCTCAGGTGTGTATAAGGGGGAAAAATTTTGGCGCCGTTGCCGGGGATAAATCTTTCTATTCCCGGAATATGACTTTTGTTTTCTTTTTTTCTTTTTGCTTTGTTTGATGCTTCTTGTTTGCTTAAAATAAACTTGATCATCTGGCGACTCCACTTCAAAAAATAATTTGACAAAGTATTTTGCAAAGAGGAACTCACGGTTTTCTTAGCTTCATCCTTGAACCCGAAGGTGTTTCTGGAGGAGGCTAGCCAAGCTTTCTTCTCAACAGGATCCTTATTAATTTTTGGGTCCCAATCTGTTTTTGTTAGACCTTTTTGCTTTCTTTAATAAATCTAGTTTAGAAATGGATGATCTTTATAAACCTATTGATTTTTCTACAATAAGTGGTTATCTACATGTGATTCTAGAAAAAGCAATTGAAAATTTGCCTTGTTTTCAAAGTAATAATATTTTTGATGCTAGACGTCATGTTAAGAAGGTTTTCCTTTGATTTAATAAATGGTGTTGTAATGCCCTATATGAAGATGTGGGAATGAAATTGTTTATCTTATCCTTTGATGATGATGATCTTGATTGGTTTACAGAACTTAAAGATAAACAGGTTAGAACTTACAATGAGTTGATTGATGCTTTTATGGAAAAATGGAAGGAGAAGGACTCTCCAAATATAAAACCAGTCAAATCAGATACTAAGAATGATGCTTCACCAGATCCTAATCAAAAGTTTAAAGAAGTCATTCAGGCCATGGAATTTATCTATGCGAAGCAATTAAAGGCCATGAAGGCTCGCCTTGCAGAGGCAGAAGTTTGCATCAAGTATTCAGACCCTATAGAGCTAGAACTTCATAGTGAACAAGAAAGGGAATTTCACTTGGAAATTCCGAAAGATCCTATAGATGAGTCATTAACTGGTCATGGGGAAACAAAGGATTTTGAGTTTGAAATGATTAAATATCTAGATAATTTAGATCCCCACCCTCCTCCTGAGGAATCCATCTCCTCAAAGAAGATCTTCGACAGTTATGATGAACCTGAAACGATCAGTGAAACGGAGGTCTTGACAGTTCCACTTCCAATCTCTCATCCATCAGAAGAATCAATAAATAATGGGAAAGTGGAAGACAACTCCAGTCTATCAATGTCAGATCATTATGAGCAGTGGTTGGGCTTCCACCATGATAGTCCAATGCAGAGATTCATCAAAGCTTTACAAGGCTTTCCAGACTTTAATGTTTGGTTGAATAAAGAAATGTACATGTTTCTTGGGTGGTCTGATCCCAAGAAAAGAACCAAGTTGATAAAACTTGGAAAAGGATCTTCAACAAGTCATCTCGGTCAGGGATTGTTCAGACATCTGAGGTCTTATTTTATCCATGACATGGCTGTTACATATGTTTTCTACTTCAGCCAGTTGGATAATGAGAACGCCAAAGCAACCAGTGAACATAATTTTTCAGGCTTTCTTCAATGATGCTATGGGGCATCCTTTGTAATGTATCTCTAACACTTTCCTCCGCATTTTGAATTTCATTTATGTTCACTTTCTTCGATTATACTTTATGTATAATAGTTCATTTTCATTTTTGTAATATATTTTGTATTTACATGTATAATAATTGTGCAATTTCAATTTACACTTGGTCTTCATATACATGTGTCGCTGATGTTGTTTTTGGCGAGATGTTTGTGATGTAGGGACAAATTCTGGATTCTCCCATGCTCTCCTTTTTCTTAAAGATCAAGCACACATCCCCATATGGAGAAAATGTTATCCACCAAGTTGCACTAGGGTGATTTTCCAACGAGCCGCCAAAGATTGAACATTTTCATGTTCAAAATTTAGAGTTCAGAAGTTCAGTCGGTCATAAAGACCAACCTTTTTCTTTTTTTACATTTCCATAAAAAATTGTAATAATAGATGTTGCATGAAGGACTTGTAAAAAGGTCTTAGCCACCTTAAGTCCTAAGCGTGAGTTATACTCTGGAGTGTTTTTTTATACTTACTAATTATATTTTGTCGTTTTCAGGCAATTTATAATTTATGAGTTTTTTCACTCAATCCCTCCAGAGCCGGAGTCTATGCCCATGGTTAGGCTTGAACATGGATCTAAGCCTAGTGTGTAATGTATATTACCATGATAAACATTCTCCTAGAGTCTTATGGAAATGTACTAAGTCCCCCTTAGGATTTTTTTTAATTTTTTCAGTTAATTAAAAATTGCCAGAATTCGGCAATTTTTAATTAAAAAATAAAGATGTATTAAAAAAGTGGTATTAGGTGACTTAATATGCCATGGGGGTGCTCATTTTTGGACCTAGAGCACCCATATTACCTAAGTACCCACTTGGTTGAGAAAAAATAGTGATTTTAATCACTTAAAAATCATTTTTGCTCATAAAACCCAAAAAAGTCAAAATAAAATAAAAAAAATCAGCAAAAGCAAAAATCAAGGAAACATGTGGGGACATGGTGGAGACAAATAAAGCCTCAAAAGGCTATGTGGCAACACAAGGATGAGTTCTATTGGATAAAGGAGCAAAGTGGGCATGTGTGGGTTGTTATTAAGCATGTGTGAAAAGGGAAGTGCGCCCTCCTTGAGGGAGGTGGTGCACCCACATGTGAGCTCATCCATGATTTGATAGGTGGAACCCTCCCCCTCTTCCTATTGCTCACACTTGGAACCAAAGGAGTTTTGGGACACTTGGTTTCTAGTTCATTACACTTGGCTGCCCTCTCATGTCCACTTGGTGCGCCCTCCCCTCTTGGGGATTTCCACCTTTGGCTATTTATACAAGCTCTCTCTCATTGCAATCTAGTGGGAGTTTGGGGATTGTTGCTTGTAGTTGTACTATTGTAATACTTTTCATTTGGAATAAAGAGACTTTGGAGGTCAAGAAGGTGTGTTATGCATGTGTGTGGATACTTGATGTCAATTTGTGCTTAATCTATGAGGTAATATTTGCCTAATTTCTTCCTTGGATTTGTTATCTTGGCCTTTGAATGGATGCTATCATCTCGTAGGATAGGATTTATCTAGCTTGATGTTAATCCTATTGTTCATTTATATTTATAAACTTTGATGTGTATGCATGTTTTGGTTAACTAACATACTCTTCAAGTTTCTTGTGTAGGTGACACCATTTTTGTTAACAAGTTTATTTGCAAGATCTTAAAGCTTACAGGTTCTCGTAGCTTGGAGTGGTGATGAAACTTGCTTGTCTCTTCACAACTTCAAGGAGCTAAAGACTCGGCCCCTCCTTAACTCATCTAAAGACTCCATTGCCCAAGGGTTCCAAGGCTACATTTTTCTCCCTTCTCTCTTTCTCAAAAAAAATTTAAAATTTTGGTTACTTTGTTGAAAATGCAAGTAGCTTATATCTATCCTTATTTAAAATTCTGAATATCTAAGTCTACATGCATAAGATAAACTAGATCTAAGTTTGTAAATTCAAGTTTCATCTAATTGATTAGATCTGGCAATAGGAAAAGTCTCCTTTTAGCATGCTTTCTTTCAAAAAAATTATAAGTTAAAGGGTAGTTCTTTTCTTTAACCTTTTAATTCCATATTTAGCAATTACAGTGCATTTATATTGCTTTTTTAAAACAGCAGAAAAAGACCCTAAGGAGACAAGCTCTTTAGCTTTCTCTTCTTAGTTCATTCTTGCTCATTTTATGCTAGTTTACTTAGTCAATTTTGGGGCTTTCCTACTAATAACCCAAGACACTTCCAAAGTGTTTTTGGGCATCATTTGTCATTGTTTGTTTGATGTTTTGTGTAGTTTGACGAACAGATAAAAGGAATTTCTGTCCATTTTGGACGGATTTGGAGCATCCGGGACCCCCGGGGGCACCCCTTTTCTTCAATAAGTACTTTGTAAACATTGTAAATATTTGTGAACCCCCTAATGAATGGTCACAAGTCAATCCCATAAAGAGTTGTGAAAGTTTCTTAATAAAATCAGTGGGGCTACAAGCTCTCACTCTTCATCCCCCCTGGGGGAACAATGTTTTTGGTGTTTGTCTTAATTTTGCAATTTTAGCTTAGATTCAACTCTAATAACTAAAGATAAGCTAAAAGTAATCTTTCAATTCATCACAAAGCACAACAATCTTCACTTAGATTAGTTTCTTTTTTGCAAAGTAGAACACTAATTGCTATATTAGCTTTATTTCTTGCAATTTCAATTTGGAAAATAAACCATCCCCTCAGCTCCTCGAAAGAGGCCCGGTCAGTGTGGATTAGTAATTAGTCTCACATTTCAATTTTAGTATTTTATTTCCAGTTTAAAATAAAACAAATTCCCCTCATCTCTCAGTGCGGTTTCTGACCCTTCCAGTTGCGAGCTAGTCTCGATCTGTTGGAAGTAAGTTTCATACACACTAGGATGGTCAGTGGTTGATAAATTAATTAGGACAATCTCTAAGTGGTATCGTTTGTCTAAGACCACTACCTTGGGTGGCATGTGTCAAATCACCTGGCAACTCACCTTGTTGGATCTACGGCACACCCGGTCGACAAGTTTTAGATTGGTAAACAATACATAAGGAGGCCCAAACCCTTCATTAACTCAACATCAATTTATCCTAATAAAACACACGAACTACATTGCCCACGATTCACTTTAAGGCACTGGTCTCAATTTTCACATTCAGCAAAACCATAGGCTTCATCTTCTATTTGGTTATCTATTGGAAATAATTTAAATATTACTTGCATTTAACAAAGGTACCTGAGTATCCTTTTATGCAAGTATATGCTTGATGTTATATCATGGATGAATAATTGGTTTATGTGTATTTCAATTTATGGTTGATTGTTGAATGAATAATAAACTCCTAGATTCAATTTCTTGTACTTAGCTTAGTTAGAGCCATAGTATATTTGTTAGGGACTACCCCCCTTGGCTTCGCTAGGAGTTGGCCTTGACAGAGGAGTTGAGGATTAGGTGACAACACCTTAACTCTCACTTTCCCCCAAGGACACACCGAGTGGATTGAAGATTCTTCCACATCTCTCAGGTGTGTATAAGGCGACAACAGGGCCGAAATTGTAGGGTTTGACAGTTCCAACAGGACGTGGCATCTTTCAGTGGGGGTTTGGAACTTCATACGGCCGAGATCTACCTTGGCATTGGTCCTCATCTCTTATCCAGCCTTTGGAGGCTTATTTTGTATTATCGGGAGCTTTTTGTAGCAGCTCTATTGTCTATTTTCTTAGCCATCTGTTGAGCATTCCGGATCAGCATCTTCATTGTAGCAGGTTCTTTTATTTCATGAATAAAAGTAGATTTGAGATGTTTTGGCTTGTCTATCATATTACGTATGGTTGAGGTATGTTCTATGGTTATATCTTCTTTTTTATTGTTGCAACCCACATATAAACACATCAATAAAACCCTAAACGTAACTGTAAGCAAAGTGTTTGACGAAATACCACAACCAGAAAAAGTTTAGAAAAGACTCCAAAACTGTGATGATCCTGGCATAATGGCTTGGGATCATTACAACCTAAGCATGGCCCTAGAGGGCCCGCCTTTTCTTCATTCATCATCGTTTTTCTTGTCAGCAATAGCAGCATCCATCACCATCGGCTTGATCCTGTATCAGAAGAGGTTCTTGCTCCATGAGGTAATTGGTCCAGGTATCATGGTATGTGACACTTTTGATCATTGAAACCTTTAAATATATGCATCCGATTCCTTTTATCTCTAACAACTGCTTGGATCTTACATTAGCCCACTTGACCATGCTTGGGGAAATTGACAGGGTGCCCTAGCAAGCCTGTGCCCATAGGTCTTGGTTTGCCACTAGGGGAATTTTTGAAAATCCATTGTTCGCTCCCATCATAGCACCACTGTTTCATCTTACCTCCCGCTCATTTATCCAATTCCCCTTGTTCGGGCATTCGGTTGACCTATTTGTAGGATTGCACCTTATCTCGTGGGAAGAAGGGGCTAAAGGCCCAGAAGGCAAAAGTAGCTGGTAAAAGACAAAAGCCTAGAAATAAGACCTCGAGATGCTTCACTCAGGGATCCCCGAGAAGGCAATAAAAAGCCTCTCTGCAAGAAACAAGAGGGACCCGGAAAATAACAAAACGAGACCTAGTCAGAGGATAGGGGGTCTCATCATGAACTATCCTATTAGGTCCATGGGTACCTAATAGTATGACATTGCCACCATCTTGTTACCACGCCAGGGCAGTGACCTTTGGTTGCATGGCCAAGGGAAAGGGGGTCTCATCTCGAGCCAACCTTCTCATCTCTGTGAAAGTACTTGTGGGTAACGCGGTCAGCTCTAGTGACCATGCCAAGGCAGTGTCCCCTAGTTAGTTCTTGAACAAAAAAAAGGGAGGCAAATAAAAGAATAAAACAAGAATAAAAAGAATAAAGGCAAGAATGGGCTTGGAAAAAATGCATCCATGACAGGTACAACTCGCCTTCTACAAAGGCACCCACAAGTAACACTTATGCATCCTTGGCCCCCATTACACCCACATGTTTGGACATCCCCTAACCACATCACCTCACTTACATGGCTTGGATGAGATCTTTCTGGAAACTTTCCTTTTCTTGTGGACACTAGCCCAATAGGATGCCTTGTCCTTTTCCCCAATCTTGTATTGCAGGTTTTTGTAATGTCTTTGAGATATTGACTGATATATTAGGGGTTTGATGCATATGTTTAATAATATTGATGATGAGATGTGATTGACATTGCTATGATCCCTGTGACTGACGAGCCCATGGAGGGCGTAGCTTTTGATGTGCAGGACCATGCCTGATGGACAGGTATCATTTGGACCGGTACACATGGGGAGATGACCGGTTCAAACCTCCATGAGGCTGAAGAGCCCACCAGATGGATGTTGAGATCCCATCAGGGGGTAGAGACAGGACAGAGCTTGATCAGGGGTTTTGCACCTTAGAGGAAGAGGACGTTCCACCAGAGACACTTCGACAGGACTAGACCTAGGGGGAATGACCCCTTTTCAGTGGAACGCTAGCCTTGGAAGGCTTAGGATGCCCCCATCTTCACCATGACATCATCCAGCTTCATGGACGCTTTTGGAGGCAGACTGGGCAGAAATGGCACGTGTGGCATGTTAGAGAGGCCCCCAGGGGGCTAACGTTTTGCTCTTGGATGTCTCATTTGCCCTAGATAGGGCTAGTGCCTCCCTTGAAGGGGATTATACTCTCTTTTCTGCTTAATTAGGGTTTTTACTTGACAATTTAATGTAAAACAATATGATTTTGATAATTTGGCCTCGTCAGCCTTTTACCTGACCTAAAATGTAAAAATTGGTCAGGGTTTTATATAAATGAGGGATTTTAACTCTCATTTTATCATCACAACTTACTCACTCATTAGTGAGGTCTAATTTTTAGCACCCTATTTGGGTTATTGGCTGAATTAAGGAAGGTGCACTTGTTGAAGGAAGAGATTTTTGGCATTATATGGTGTTTTTCTTGAAGGAAGGTGTTACAACTAGGGTTTGCATGATTATTTCTTGATGAATTGTAAGTATTTTTTTGAAAAACTTCTTGATTCAATGGTTGTAGTCTTATTTTCTTACATGTATTTATAATTTTCTGAATAAAAACCCTAGGTGACAAGCACACAAGTAAGTCCTTGTCTCATGTCCCCTGATAGAAAAGCTTTTAGCCATTGAAGAAGGAGAAGAGAGCCTAGCCATAGCTACACTCCTTTTTCTTCTTCCCTTTAGCTAGCCATACCTTTTTTACTTCAAGAGGAAGAGGACGTCCCAGGCCTAGATCATCTACACCTAGGGTCATTTTCTTTTAGGGTTTGATGAAAGAGCCTTGCTTTAGCAACACTCTCCCTCTTTAAGCCCTCTTGTCTTAACTATGTATTTCATTTGAGCTAATTGTTTTTTGGGAAGGAGGAGAGAGCACGAGGCCTTGCTTTAGCAACACCGGAGTGAGCCTCTCTCCCCTAGGGTTATGATTTTGAAGCCTTGCTTTAGCAACACTTCAAAACTTATCCCTCTAGTCCTTTAAAATCTCACCCCCTTCAACTCTTGCGTCCTTCATTTATGACTCCATTAAACCCTGAGGCACTGATCTAAGTCCTCCAACGTTGAAGTAAGAACTTGATCTAAACACTCTCTCAAAACTTTTCAATTGAAACCCTAACTACACTAACCCTAGCTCTAGCTAACTTACTAACCCTAGCTACTGACATCATCATTGGTTATTACATCTTTAATGCAACAACGTTTCATTTATTGAGCAATTGAATGGTAGTTAAAGGCATTAATTGAGTTAAGTATCGATTTGTTGCATTGAATTCCATATCGTTCTAGTATTTATTGGTGAAGTGACATTACTTTTTATTGCTATTTTGTAAACATTGACTTCGTCAACATTTACTTTCAAACTGCTTATATTGAACATCTGATAGTCTCTATATGAAGTACTAACCCATTGAATAGCTTGCACGTATCAGTTTGCTGTTGTTTTGTTCCAGGCAGGTATACTTTCCTTGGGGGTTTCCTTTAAATTGGACTTTGGCCGGACTATCTTTTTGGGTGGTGACTTGTGAGGGAGAAGCTTTTCAGCCATTGAAGAAGAAGACGAGATCCTAGATGTAGCTACACTCCCTTTTCTTCCTCTCCCTTGCTAGTCGTACCTTTTGGACTTCAAGAGGAAGAGGACGTCCCAAGCCTAGGTTAACTACACTTAGGGCCGTTTTTCTTTTAGGGTTTGATGAAAGAGCCTTGTTGTAGCAACACTCTCCCTCATTAAGCCTTCTTGTCTTGATTTTGTGCTTCATCTGAGCTAGCTGTTTTTCGAGGAAGGAGGAGAGAGCACAAGGCCTTGCTTTAGCAACACCGGAGTGAGCCTGTCTCCCCTAGGGTTTTGATTTTGAGGCCTTGCCTTTGCAACACCTCAAAAAATTTCCCTCTAGTCCTTGAAATCTTGCCTCCTTCAACTCTTGCATCCTTCACTTATTGACTCCATTAAACCCTAAAGGAACTGATCCTAAGACCTCAACCGTTGAAGTGAAATTGATCAAACAAACTCTCAAAATTCTTTGAATTTCAAACCCTAACCTACTAACCCTAAGTTGTTGACGTCGTCATTGGATATTTCATCTTTATTGCAGCAACGTTTTACTTTATGAGCAATTGAATGGTGGTTTTAAGCATTTGTTAAATGAAGTGTTGATTGGTTACATTGAATGCCACATCGTTCCAATATTTATTGACAAAATGTAATATTTCCCATTTTCTATTGATAAACATTGACTTCGTCAATCTTTATTGCTAATTGCTTATATATATTTATCAGATAGACTTATTAAGTACTAACCCATTGAAATATAGCTTGCATATATCTATTTGTTGTTGTCTTGTTCCAGGCAGGTGTTCTTCATTGGGGATATACTTTATTATTGGTTGTTTAGGGGAAAACCTTATCTTAGTCTTATTATCCTTTTGCCTCTTCAAACCCACAGGTCACCGGGGATGTCTCCCCTGGGCCTAACCTCCCTAAAGAGAAAGAACCTCCCCATCATGGTGAGATTGGATGGGATAGGTTCCTTTTATGCCAATTTGGCCTTCAATCTTATAGCCCTTTTCCTAGCTACAAATGTGCGATAACAATGCTCACATGCTACCAAGTATAATAATTTTCAAGGACTGCTATCTCAACTATAGTGTTTACTTGTAAATAGGTAGTCATCAACTTGTCAAGTGAAACTTTGAATCTTGTCAACTTAATTAATCAAACCTAGAACCTGGAGCCTTGTCCTCAAGAATGAGTGTGTTTCTTTTCTTCCAAGTCTTCTTCACTCAAGATGACGAGTGCTTTCTTCAACCTGTCTTCTTGTACTAAGACAATATGTTATCTTGAGAGAAGGTTGGGTTAGAGAATAACCACTATGATCTCAACTTTAATCCATCTAATACTTTGACTTTAATTTTTTAACAAATGTTAGTATGATGGTCATAGATTCAACATGCAATATAGATCAAAATAATGTCATAACAAATAGATGCATATCAGAATAATAAAACCTGGGTTGCATTATTCCTCTGAATGTGTTGGATCTTGAGATCCTTCTGGATCTATGGAAAGAGATCCCTTCTCCTGCAAATACCCTTTAAAGCTTAACCATCTAAACATATGTGGGTACATATCTTAGATAACATTTACAGGTAATGGCACCATATGGTAGCAACGACAATGATCACCGACTCTTAAAAACTTCAAGGGTGACTGCAACGGGTACTATGACTGATACTTCAACTAGTACCACAACTTAGGGTTTTATGAGGAAACCCTAATTTTTCAAACTTCAAATTTTGAAATTATGATCCAAGGGATAGATGCACTGAGGTGAGGCAAGTAAGCTGGTGCAGTCAGATTTCTAAAAATCCAAATTTTACCCCCTCAAACGTGACCAACGGATTTCTGGACTAGTGCTTCTGATTTTCTGGTACTTCTGGTACTCTGGTACTTCTGGTTTTCTGGTACTTCTAGTACTTTGTGAAAACTAGGGTTTCACTTTTTAGGTTTCACTTTGTGAAAACTGAAAAGGTGCACTGAAGGTGCCAAAGAATTCCTTGGGTTAGGGCGCACTTTTCTAGATGGTTTTGAGGCTGAAAATATTCTTCAATAAAAAGCCCTAATTTTCATGTACGGTTACAGTGACATTTTTCTTCTTCTTGTGAAAGATGCTCTCTTCAACTTAGCTCTGAAACCATGTTAAGGTTTAAGCTATTATTAGGTTTCTTTTCAATTCACTAGATAACCATAGCATATATAGGATCACTTAGAAATAGACAATCACAAGAGACACAACATTTATCCTGGGAAACCCTCACGGGGGAGAAAACCCAGCAAAAACTTCCTTAATATAGATAGCCAATACAATGCCAAGAGAATAAACCAAACACTACAGAAAGTCCTCTCCCAAGAATGCGCCTCTCTCTCTCTTCCTTCTCTAACTGCAGCTACAAACTTGCACTTTGATGAACAAGTGAGTGAGTGAACAAATGAGGACCTCTCTTATTTATACAATCTGGCAGGTGTGAAATGAGGTGTCTTTTCACTTGCAAGGCCGACTTCTCATTCTGGGTGGTTATAGCCACTTTAATATATTCTGGGGGTCGACTTCTCATTTAGCCTGTTACAATTAGGGTTTGATCAATCCGCAAAAGAGGATTTGGTCATTTACAATACCTGACATGATCAATCCACAAAAGGGGATTGATCTAATGAATAATACATCAATAATAAATAGAATACTCTTTGCAGTTACGATATTTCAACAACAATTATGTAGCACTTTGTTGTTCACAAGTAAAGAAAGGAAAAAAGGTTCATTCTTTTCATTCCCCCTATCCCAATTCTGAAAAATAACTGGTGCATCTTGGTAATCTATCGTTGCCTGTCTATCAACAATATTCTGAGGAGTATATTCTATGGCTTTAATTAATTTTTCCCTTTGAGAAGGGATCTTCATGATTTCTGAAACTAGAACCAACATCTTTGCATTACTTAACCAACTACTTAAGTCAATATTCAAATCTGAGCTAGCATGCACATTCGACTTAGGAGGAGTTGGAGCTACCTTGGGAATATTAGCTTGATTTCTATCTTGATTTCTATTTTCATTCCTTTGGTAGGTAATGCCTCTATACTTAGCCATTTCTGAAACTTGTTGTGGTGTAGGCTTAGGCCCAAATTTTTTAGTTGCATTATCAACAACATTATCCATGTAGCTTGCACTACTACCTTGTTCAGCAAATTCCATCCAATCATACATTCCAACATTGTACTTCCTACCACACATGTTAACTTGTTCATTTCCTTGATTACCATAATCATCTTCATAACAACCCTCAAGAAAAACTAGACAAGTTATTTCCTCATGAAATTCACCACAAGGCCTACAATAAGGTATAGCTTGGTGCTCTACCAATTTGGTGGACTCAAAAGGATTAGGTGGCCTTTGATCATGTGGAGGAGTTCTCTTTGGCCATTTTTCATTTGGCTTATGATGAGGTCTATTATTTTGAGATCTCTCTATACTGATCAACCTATTTTGCAAAGCATTTATCTGATTGGCATGGTTAATTTCCATTTGCTTAATTAGTTGGGTCAATTCCTTAATTCCATCACTAGAAGACTCTTGACCCTCTTCTTTCTTCTTCTTCTTCTCCTCAACACTCTTGGAAGAAGACCTCTAGAAAAACAAGGAATGTTGGACTTCCTAGCATCTTGCATATTCTTATCAATCCTCACTGCAAAATTTTGTGCTTTCTTAAGATTTTGAGGATCCTTATCCCTTAGTGCATACCTCATCTCCCCCTCAAAAGCTTCCATATAGTATATTAAGATTGCAGCATCTGAAGGCATTATTGTAGCAGGGAGACATTTACCAAGTCATTAAACTTCTTGTTAAACTCATCCATTGTCTCATTTTCTTTTTGGTCACCCCACCTTTCCTTGAAAGCTATCACTATTTCGGCTAGGGTGCTGAATTTGTTGGGGTCAAATTCTAAAAACCACTCTACAACATCTCCTTCTAAAGAATAGACAAATAATGTCATCTTGACATCCTCTTCATCATGACCCCTACAATACTTCAATATACACATATCAAAGTTGAGAATGTTTGAATGTGCATTGATAGCATTATTCCCCTGAAAACAAGGAAGCTTCTCAATAGCTTTATCTAGAATTGCATGAGGAGCCCCTTGGATGGCTGCAAAATTCAAAGGTCTCAAAAAGGCACTCATGACTACGTTAGGATTATTAGTGGGAGTATTAACAGTTGATTGATTATTATTAGTTTGAAACAAGTATTGGATATCATTGAGTGTTTCTTCTCCAAGACTTTCAAGTAGGCTTCTAGGAGCAAGGCGATTCAATGTCCTCCTATAAACCTTTTCAAGTTCAAGAAAAGAGTAAATCACTCCTTGTGAAGTGCTCCTAGTAGTATACTTGACAGATTTGTTCAATGGAATCGCCACTTGAAGAGAAAGCAAACAAAAACAACCAATCCAAGTTAAAAAAAATTAGAGACTAAAGTTTATTACTTAGTTCTTCAAAAATAAATTAGTTAAGTCGTTTAGACCAAGGATGAAAGACTTATCCCCAGCAACAACATCAAATATGTTGTCATCCTTATACACACTTGCAAACGTGAGCTAAGTCCAACTCACTTAGTGTGTCCTTGGAGGCACAATTCCTAGGTTCAAAGTCCATTGTCACCTCGACTTGAACCTCTTCTGTCTAGGCTTACTCCTAGGGAATCCAAGGCGGGTAGACCCTAGTTACTAGATGAAGTTAAAAGTTAATTTATAGGAGTTGATTTTATTTGATTAAGGTTTGGGGGATCTAGCCTATATGCAAAAGCAACAATGCAAAGTGCATGTCTTTCAATGCAAAATAAGTCCTTTCCCTAAGTCTTCTAAGACTAGTGCCTATGATTGGGCAAGGGGTCAACTAAGTTTACGGGAGATTAGATTTTACAAAGATTACAACAATAACTACAAAAGAATGCTAAGTGCAAGATTCTACAATTAGACTAGATACAAATAAATGAAGGAATAACTATCCACAAAGTTACAATTAAGTGATAAAACAATGAAGATACAAGATATACAAGCAAGATAACTAACCAAGTAACTAACTTGTGAAAAGACTTGAATCTGCAAGTAAAAGAGATATTGCTCACAAGAAGATACAACCACAACACATAAGACAACTATCCCAAGCAAGAGTGGCTCCAAGGGATGCACAACTCAAGGGGAAGCCTTCAATGGCATACACAACCACAAGCTCCAACAATGAAGAAGCCTCCAAGGAATGTGCAACTTCAATGAAGGAGACCAATCACATGAAAAGATTAAACTTAAGCTCAAAATTAAAGCATGAAAGAAATCCTCCAAGGACTAGAGCGCAACTTTTAAACCACTTAGTCCAATCCACAAATGCTTGAAGTAAACTACATAAAAGATGAAAACTTTAAGTGCTTGCAAGAGTGTACTAAAGCATGAACCACATAAGATGTATCCAACAAGATTTCCCAAGGTTGAGTGAATTGAATTTAGGACTAGTTAAGTCATTAAGTTAGAAATGAATCCTAGAGTAAGTGACAACCCAAGAACTCCCCCCACTTGTACCAAAAGAGTTGTTGGGTGCTCAATAAGCGAGGCAAACTAGGCCACACCCTAGCTCCACAGGTCAACCCGAGAATAGAAGTACTCCATAGGGAGGACGCCAAGCGTCATGAGATCGTCCCCGATCTAGTACCCCCCATTTCTTCCTTAAATTCCCTTTTTGATGGAAAAGTTGAGACAACAAAAGGTGACCTATTAAGCTAGTTGATTTTAGATTCTAGGAGACTAAGGTAAATTGAGTTAGCTTAAGTTAGATTAAGTTAAGGTGATTGCAAAGTGTCGTGTTGTGTAAGATGTGCTTGCAAGATAAACAAAGTACTTGAAAGATAATGCGAGGAAAATAAAGTACTAGAAGTAAATTGCAAATGAACTTAAGTGCTTGCAACAAACCATAAGATCATACAAGGTTGTAGGACATGAAAGTAAAGCACTTGTAAAGATTTAGACCATTAAGTAAATGTACTTGTAAATTAAATGACTTGCAAGAAAGTAAACTACTTGAAAAGTAAATTGCAAATGAAAGTGTGTTTGAATGTAAAATGCCCAAAATAGAGATAGCTAGCAAATGTAAAACAAGATGAACAAATTAAACCATTATGCCTCCATGGGCCTAAACTAGCACATGATTACTTCTTAGATTAGATTTTGTTTAGATTATTAAGCATGTGAAAGAAATAAACCATGAACTAATCTAGTCTTACAATTTTGGGGGTTGGCAAAGCCAAGCACACTCCAAGGTGTAGGAAAACAATGAAAAATTAACAAATACTTTAAAAGAAACTAAACTAACAACCTCAAGTAAGTGCACAAGATGGAGGACAAAGCTTTCGGGTTTTGTGCACAAGTGGGTTCAAGAAATTGAAAGGAAAAACTTGAAGTAAATCCTAGCCTCTCAACCTTATCCTAATGACAAATGGGGAAAACAAATTAAAGTAAAATACAAAAAATAAACTCTACTTCCTAGCCTTACGATTTTGGGGGTTGGCTGGGCCAAACATTCACCAAGATGTAGGTAAATAAATAACAGAAAATTGTAGAAAATTAAAAGTAAAGAATTGCAAGCCCTTTGGGACTCCCTTGGGCTTGCTTACAATGCTTAGAGTAGAGAAGAAGAAGGGGTATTGTGTTACCCAACTTTGGTAGGTTGTACTTGAGCTTCGTATGGCCTCGTGGACACCTCCTTAGTCACTAACCTACAAAAAACCAGCATGCAAAACCTTGCTGGAAATGCTGCAAAAGTGACAATAATGTTAAGGAAATTTTTGTTTTTACTCAAAAAAATTCTACAGAAAATTACAACAATGTATATCAATTTATATGACCTATTCTAAGTGTTAAAATACCAAAAAAAATGAATGGAAAAAACAAAAATAAATGGCAGCAAAGTTGTAGAGGTGAAAATGGTTGGAGAATGATGTTTTCCAGATCTGAAAACACTTTCCCAACACTGGAAAGTAACCTGCTAGATGTTAGCAAACTATAAGAAAGAGAGAAATATGAGCATATATGTTAAACCTACAAAATACTTTGCAAGAAAACAATGTACTCAACCTAGATTGGCAATAAGACTATTGATAACCAACCCAAACAAAAAAAATTCTTGGGATCTCTACTCTATCAAATAGAATGCAATACAAAATAACACAAGTCACCTCCCAGGCAATGGATGCACCAAGAAGACTCTCAAAACATCATATCCTCCAAAATCCTTTGTATTAATCAAGTAGGAGGTTGTTGCAAGTACTTGCAACAAGCTCCTCTCCAAAAGATGAGAGCAAGAAATGGAAGATATCAAAATGGGAGAGATGGGAGAGTGAGGAGAAAATTGGGTAGAGTAAAAGTAGCAATAGAATTGGTGAGAAATGAGGAGGAGAGGGCCTTTATTTATACTTGGAGAGCAAGAGCTACCCCTCTTGGATCTCTTCCAAGTGTCAAGTCAAGAGCTAGAGTTATGATCTCAAGGAGGGGGGCGCAACTTTAGGGTTAGGGTTTTGGTAGAGTGAGTTGGGATGAGTTGTCATCCATTAGTCATGTCTAAAGGGTGAGATGGTGGCACTAGGGAGGCGCACTAGGGGAGAGAGGGCCTTGTTATCGCACAGTTTGTAGCAAGGATAAAAAATCTTGAGGTTTGAAGGTCAAACTGGTGTAACAGGAACCAATCCCACCCAATGTCACCACAATGGGATGGTTCCTTCTCTTTAGGGAGGAGAGGTCCAGGGGAGACGTCCCCGGTGAACTGAGGCTTTGAGGAGGCAAAAGATAGTAAGACAAGGATAAATTCCCCCCCTCACAGATCACCACTGAGCAGATAGTCCTAGCTAAACAACCAATAATAAAGTAAAAACCCCCAAAGATATACATGCCTGGGATAAAGAAACAACAAATAATATATGCAATCTATTTCAATGGGTTAGTACTTCATATAAATAGATGACTATCTGAATAACATATAAGCAATTTCGAAATAAATGTTGATAAAGTCAATGTTTATCAATAGCAATGAAAATTATATCACTTCACCAATAAATATTGGAACAATATGGCATTCAATGTAACCAATCAATACTTCATTCAATAAATGCCTTAAATCACCATTCAATTTTCTTAAAAAGTAAAACGTTTGCTTCACAAATGATATAGCAACCAAGGATGACAGTAGCAACAGGTTAGTTAGGTTAGTTCTTAGGCTAGGGTTAGTAGTTATGGTTTAATTCAAAGAGTTTTGAGAGTTGTTTGTGATAAATATCACTTTAGCACATGAGGTCTTAGCATCAGTGCCTTAGGGTTAATGGAGTCAATAGTGTAGGACGCAAGAGCTAAAGGAGACAAGATTAGTAGGTCAAGAACTGGAGGGAAAGGCTTTGGAGTGTTGCTAGAGAAAGGCCCCAAAGTCAAAACCCTAGGGGAGAGAGGCTCACCTTGGTGTAGGTAAACTAGGCCTCGGTGCTCTCTCCTCCTTCCTTAACTCAGTGGCAAAATGGCTAGCTGAAAGATGAAGCAATAAAAACAAGACTAGAGGGTTTGATGAAGCAAGGTGTTGCTAGAGAAAGGCCTTTTTAGCAAACACTAGAGAAAAACAACCCTAAGTGTAGTAGACCTAGGCCTAGGGCATCTCTCTCTTCTTGGCTTTTAGATAGTACAGCTAGCAATAAATGAAGAGAGAGAGAGAAAGAGAGAGAGAGAGAGAGAGAGAGAGAGAGAGAGAGAGAGAGAGAGTAGCAACGGCTAGGCTCTCTTCTTCTTCAATGGCTGAAAATGTCTCTCAAAGGGGACATGAGACAAGGACCTACTTGTGTGCTTGTCACCTAGGGTTTTTGTTCAGCAAAAATCATAAACACATGCAAGAAATTAAACTACAACCATTCATTCAAGAATTTTTGCAGAAAAATACTTACAATTCACCAAGAAATATCAATGCAAACCCTAGTTGTAACACCTTCCTTCAAGAGAAATGCCAAAACATGCCAAAATAATCCTCCTTCAACAAGTGTGCATCACTAAATCAGCCAATAACTCAAGAGAGGGCACAAATTTCAGACCTCACTAATGAGTGAGTGAGTTGTGATGTTAAAATGAAGGTGAAAATCCCTCATTTATACAGTACCATGACCTAATTTTACATTTTAGGTCATGTAAAAGGCCGACAAGGCCAAAATACCAAATTATACTATTTTTACATTAAATTGTCAAATTAAAACCCTAATAAAGATAAAAGGAGATAAAAATCCCCTCTAAGGGGGACGTTATCCCCTTCTAGGGAAAATGAAGCATCCTGGAGCAAAACGTTAGCCCTCCTTGGGCTTCTCCAACCTGCCACACGTGCCACTACTGCCTAGTCTGCCTCCCAAGATGTCCAATAGGCTAGACGATGTCATTGTCATCAAGGGTGACATCCCAGGCCTTCCAAAGCCAACGTTCCACTGAAAAGGGCTCAACCCCCCTAGGTCAAGTTGTGTCGGGGTGCCTCTTGGAACGTCCTCTTCTTCTCCGGTGCAAAGCCCCTGATCCATCTCTATCCTGTCTTCATCCTTTGATGGGGTCTCAACATCCACCTGGTGGGATCTTCAGCCCCATGGAGGTCCTAACTGATCATCTCCCCATGTGTACTGTTCCAAATGGTACCTATCCGTCAGGCATGGTCCTGCACATCAAAAGCTACACCCTCCATGGGCTCATCAGTCACAAGGATCATAGCAATGTCAATCACATTTCATCATCAATATTATTAAACATGTGCATAAAATCCCTAATACATCAGTCAGCAACTCAAAGACGTTACACAAGCTTACAATACAAGTCTGGAGAAAAGGACAAGACGTCCTATTGGGCTACTGCCAGCTGGAAAAGGAAAGTTGCCGGAGGGGACCTCATCCAAGCCATGTAAGTGGGTGATGTGGTCAGGGGATTTCCAAACATGTGGGTGCAGTGAGGGCCAAGGATGAAAAAAATATTACCTGTGGGTGCCTTTATAGAAGGCGAGCTGTACTTGTCATGGATGCATTTTTTCCAAGCCCATTCTTGCCCTTTATTCTTCATTCTTTTATTCTTTTATTGTTTTTTGTTCAAGAGATAATCAGGGGACACTGCCCTGACAAGGTGACCAGTGGTGGCAGCGTTACCCACAAGTATTTTCACAGAAATGAGAAGGTTGGCTCGTGATGAGATCCCCTTTCCCTTGGCCATGCAACCAAGACTCACTTCCCTAGCGTTGTGACCAGCTAATGGCAATGTCATACTGTTAGATACCCATGGACCTAATAGGTTGGCTTGTGATGAGACCCTATATCCTCTGGTTAGTCCTTGTTTTATTATTTCTCTAGGTCCCTCTTGTTTCTTGCTGAGAATCTTTTTATCGCTTTCTCATGGATCCCTGGGCGAAGCATCTCGAGGTTTTATTTTTAGGCTTTTATCTTTTACCAGCTTGATTTTACCTTCTGGGCCTTTAGCCCCTTCTTCCCTCGAGATAAGGTGCAATCCTGAAAATAGGTCAACCCAATGCCTGGACAAGTGGAATGGGATAGGTGAGCGGGAAACAAGATGGAAAAATGGTGTCATGACAGGAGTGGATGATGGCTTTTCAGAAATCCCCCCAGTGGCAAACCAAAACCTACAGACACATGCTTGCTAGGGCACCCTGTCAATCCCCCCAAACATGGTCAAGTGGGCAAGTGTAAGATCCGAGAAGTTGTTAGAAATAAGAAGAATCGGATGCATACATTCAAATGGTTTTGATGTTCAAAGTGACACATACCATGATACCCGGACCAATTACCTCATGGAACAAGAACCTTCTCTGACACAGGACCAAGCCGATGGTGATGGATGTTGTTGCTGCTAACAAGACAAAGATGCTAGAAGAAAGAAAAGGTTGGCCCTCTAGGGTCATGCTAAAGTCAATCCTGCTCTCGGTACTCCATGTCTATGACCTATGGGCCTCAAGACATGATCTCCTAGTTATCCCTGAAAGTGGGGTATAACATTTGGCTCCAACTCGGGGACTTGTGCTCACCGTAGAGCGCATGAGAACCTCAACATCTCTAGCATAACTTGTTGACCTGCTTGATCTCAATAGAAGTATCAGTAACAAAATTTGGGGTGGTAATGCCACCCCAACATACATAGATATATATAAAGACTGAAATAAAACAATCAATAAAGGTGATGTGAAAGAAAAATAACATGAAAATGCAAATGATATAATACACGAATGCAAAATGCCTACCTACCTGCACTTACCTGTGGAGTCAAGTCACAGGTGGATGGTAATGCTTGATGTGTAAAGCATTCACCGGCAACTTCAGGGCCTCTCCCTCCATGGTGCCTAGGTTGAAAGAGTTCGTACCTACATAAATCATGCTTTTATAAGGACCTATCCATAAACTATCAAACTTCTTATGCATACCAGGTTTCTCCTTTCTTTTATCCCATAACAACACAAGGTCTCCTTCAGTGAAGCTTCTTTCCTTAGCTCTATGGTCAAAGGTGCTTTTTATCTTCTCCTGGTTTCTTTCCATCTGTCCAAGGGCATTTCGTTTGGTTTCATATAACTCTATTAGCTGGTTGATTCGTCCTTGAATTGCTTCCCCATCCGTAGCATATTGTTGGGCGAAACAAAGAATGGGAATCTGGAGGTTCACAGGAATTTTTTCCACTAGTCCATATACTAATTCAAACGGGGTCCTTCCTGTGGAGGTCTTTGTTGTTATTTGGTCTGCCCATACTGCATATTTGATTTTTCTATCCCAATATTTCTTATTCTCCCTCATGACCTTCTTCAAAATATTCATAAGGTTTCTATTGCTTGATTCTGCCAATTCGTTCCCCTGTGGATAGTAATTGGAGGAATGGGAAAGGACAACGCCATATTTGAAGCAAAATTCTACTAGAGAGTGTGAGATAAAGGCTTTGACATTGTCTGTAGTGATCTTGGAAGGAATACCGAATCTAGTTATAATCCGTTCTTCCAAAAAGTTCATGACTACTTCTTCGGTGGCTTTCTTTGTGGGAATGGATTCAACCCATCTGGTGAAATAATCTGTGGCTGTTAGGATCCACTGGTAACCATTACTCGAATTATCTTTAAACTCACCAACGAAATCCAAACCCCACTGATGAAAGGGTGCTTCTATCACTACGGGTTTTAGGGTTGTGTTGGGAGCTTTGGTTTACCATAGAAGTACTGGCAGGGCTGACAAGCTCGGACATATTGGTGAGTATCGAAAAAAAGTGTTGGCCAATAATACCCAGCCCTTAGGATTTTGTGAGCAGTAGTACGGGCTGCAAAGTGTCCACCACAGTATCCAGAGTGTAACTCTTCCAACAACTTCGTTGCCTCTTCTTTGTTGACACATCTAAGTATGATTCCGTCAGGATTTCTCCAACCAAGGCCATCTTCGGTCAAACAATATTTCATTGCCTTCAGTCTTAAATCCCTTCTTTTGTAGTCTACCAGGTGATCAGGGCAAGACAAGTTCTTTAGATAATAGACAATATCAAAATACCACTCATCATGCTCTAGTTCACTGATTACCACATTTATTTGTTCATTCTCGCCCTTTTGTATGGCTTCTTGGTTTCTTTCGGTCAACATCTGGGCCAAACCTTGTCCCTTTATTATTTTGGTGGGCTTTATCTCTAAGTCATATTCTTGGATTTTGGATACCCACTTTCCCCTAGTCCCCATGCAATATTGTTGTGATAGGACATCTTTTACGGCTGGGTAAGGGACATAAGCCTTAATTTTGTTGTAGTTGATGTAATTTATAAAGTGTTTGAGGGATTTTACCAAGGCATACGCTTGTTTCTCAATGATTGTGTAATTCAATTCGAAATCTCTAAGGACCTTACTCATAAAATCTACGTGGTGTTCATAGTCATCAACATCCTTTTGTGTTAGAACACTTGCAATGGTGTCCTAGGAAGCAAACGAGAATATGATGAAATCCTTTGAGAAATCAGGGTTGATCAAGATAGGGGCTTGGGAGATGGCATCTTTAATATCCTCGAAAGACTTGATGGATTTGTCATCCCATCTAAAAGCAACATCCTTTTTTAGCAAAGCACTCATGGGTTTTATCCTTTCGGCAAAGTTTGGAAAAAATCTTCGAATGAAATTGATCTTTCCGAAAAAGGATTGTAAGGATTTTTTGTTGATTGGGGGATGGACATCTCTTATTGATTGGACCCTTTCAGGATCAATGGAGACCCCCCCCCCCCTTTCGAGGCCATGTGACCCAAAATTTTTCCCTCGTCAATCCCAAAAATAGACTTATTGGGGTTTAGAGAGATGTCATACTTCCTACATCGTTCGAACACAATCCTGAGGTGTGAAAGGTGGTCTTTTCTATCCTTTGATACAACAGTGAGGTCGTCTTGGTAAATCTCTATGATTTTTTGTATAAGATCCCTGAAGGAAAAGTTCATTTCTCTCTGAAAGGTAGCATCGATGTTCATAAGGCCAAACGACATCCTTAAGTACATGAAGGTTCCCCAAGGCGTGGTAAACGTTGTTTTAAGTTGGTCTTCCCTTTTGAGAAAGACTTGGTTGTATTCGGAAAAACCATCTAACATGGACATCATTCGACAAGACAAAATGAAACCCTGAAAGGTCATCCTAGTGGCCAGACTAGGGGAATGGGATGGATGAGCGGGGTATAAGATGTAAATATGATAAGATGGTGGGAGCGGACGATGGCTCTGCAAATCCCCCTTGGTGGCTAACCAAAACCCATGAATATCA
>ML821746.1:94113-104157 GCA_009831015.1 Picea engelmannii | reverse complement strand
TTGGTGATCTCAATTCCTTCCATAGGGATCCCAACCGTCACTTCGTGACCTTCAACTTATCTCTCCTTTTCTATTGGATCTTTGTCGCTATCTCTCCTGAGCTTGACTCCGACGCACTCCTTGCGAACTTGGAATCTTCGACAAAGTTCAGACTTAGTGATTTTTCCAAAATAAATTTCTCTATGCAATCCTTGCGCTTAAGAGTCCCAATCTCTCAACACTTAGTTGATTCTTGACCCTGTGCACTCCTTGCAACACTCAGTCTAAGCTTCCCGTTATCCCTTCTGATATTTTCTGAGTCAAATCTAGACTCTGTCGACGCAATACTTGCGGACAATATGCACTCCTTGCATCCGAGCTCTCAGAAGAGAAACGATTGGAGCTTATCTAATATTTCACAAACTCATACATTCAACAGTATAATCCATGCATTCATGAAACACGAAATAACAGAGAAGAGTTTAGCAACAACAACTCCACACACATTTGGATCAATTTTCCTATGTTATCTTCATTCAATGTAAAAATTCTTATAGCTATGAAAAAAACAACAACTAAAATTCAACAATCTAACAAATTTCAGCTATCCTCATGTTCAAAAGCCTCATTTGGGCGTACAACACTTCTACTTATCTCAGATGGCTCTTAGGGTTCCCTCTGACTACCTCTATGCTCCAAAAAAAAAAAAAAAAAAAAACTCTAACTACTACTTAAGTTCAGTTACATTAAAGTCTAGGAGTGAAACTCCCAGATCACTCGCAATCATTCGCTCCCAAGCGTTTTGATCTTCTTTAGTTTTCAATTAGTTCAAAAAAAATATTTGCAGGAAACACCAACGTTTAGGATTCCAAAATGATTCAAAGGTGTGCTAAGGAACTGAGTTGTCTCTCCACGTGTGTTTGCTGACGATGCTCCTGCATCATACTCCCCTGGACAAAAATTCATGGACTCATGTCCATGAGCTCCTGCATTGACTTTCCATGCCTCTAGATATCGACTTCATTTACCCAACTGGCATCCTTTACTGGGTGTCCCTTCCAATTTACCAAATAGTCGAGGTATGTCTTTATCTTGGTCTTCTTGACAATCCTCTGATCAATGATCTTCTCCATCTGTGGCTTTTCTGTTACAGGCGTCTGATTCTCCCACTGAATCTCTTTCTGATTTTCTGATTCTTTTGTGTTGTCTTCCCTGTAAGGATACATGTATGAAACTTTGAATATGGGTGATATACCCACAACCTCTGGCAACCCTATCTCATAAGCATTGGCACCAAATTTCTTTAGGATCTTGCATGGTCCTATCTTTTTTAGCTTCATCTTGTTATATTTCCCTGTTGGGAACATTTCCTTCCTCAGGTGTGCTAAGACTTGATCTCCAACCTCAAACTAAAATTCTCTCCTATGCTAACCAAATCTACGTTTATATTCTGCATTTATGTTCTCCAGTTGCTCCTTGATCTGATTATGAAGCTTCTGCATTTCTCCAGTGAAGTCTTCTACTCCAACGCTTCTGAATTCACTATGCTCTAGATCTCTCAATTCTGATACTCCTCTTGGATTCATTCCGTACACTATCTGGAATGGACTCTTTCCTGTACTTATGTTCACTGAGTCATTGTCTGCAAACTCTGCTTGTGACAGAATTTGATCCCACTGGCTATGATGTTCAGTGACCAAGCTTCTCAGTAAATCTCCTAAACTTCTATTTACCACCTCAGTTTGTCCATCCGTTTGAGGGTGATATGCTGAACTAAAAGATAGTTCTGTCCCCAACTTCTTCCATATTGTTCTCCATAAATGAACAATAAATTTGGTGTCCCTGTCCGAGACAATACTCCTGGGCAATCCATGAAGTCTCACAACTTCCTTGAAAAACAAATTTGCAACATGTGTTGCATCACTAGTCTTCTGGAATGGGATAAAGTGTGCCATCTTTGAGAATATATCAACTACAACAAATATGGAATCAATTCCCCTTTGGGTTCTTGGAAATCCCAACACAAAATCCATGCTTATTGCATCCCAAGGCCTATCTAGAATAGGCACTGGTTGATACAATCCAATGTTTTGTTTCTTTCCTTTTGCATACTGGAAAATCTTACATTTGTTCAAAAATTTCTTCACCTATGCTCTCATACCTGGCCAATAGTATGAACTATTCAACTGTGCAAATGTCTTTTCATGGCCGAAATGTCCTGCCATACCTCCACTGTGTTTTTCTTTCAACATATTTTCTCTCATTGAGCACCTTGGTATGAATAACTAGCAACCCTTAAACAACAATCCATCTTGAATCATATACCCTGTCCATTGGCTTCTTTCTCTGAGCATAGGATTTTCACATGCTTCATATGCTTCTTTAAAATTTGGATCATCATGATACATATCCTTAAGGTGTTCAAACCCCAAGGTTTTCACTTGAAATTCCTGCAGAATCAGACATCTCCTACTCAATGTATCAACAACCTTGTTAGCATTACCAGAAATATGTTTAATGACAAAAGTAAAATTTTGCATAAACTCTATCGACTTATCATGTCTCTGATTCAACTTCTCCTGTCTGGTTATGAATTGTAAATCCTGATTATCGCTGTACACAACAAATTCCTTTGGTACAAGATAGTGCCTTCATTTCTTCAAGGCTTGAATTATTGCATAAAATTCCTTATCATATGTGGAGTACTTCCTCTTAGTCTCATTCAACTTCTCACTTAAATATGCAACATGCCTATTATCTTGGCTCAAGACCACTCCAATTGCAACTCCACTTGCATCACATCTCACTTGAAATGTTTTCTAGAAATTCGACAAGATGAAAATTGGTTGTTTTGTTATCTTCTCCTTCAATATGTTGAATCTTTTCTCAGCTTCTTTTATCCACTTAAAAGACTTATGCCTCTTCTTCAATGTATCCATCATTTGTGCACCAATCCCACTGAAATTTCTGATGAGCTTCCGATAAACTTGCTAATCCATGGAAGCTTCTCACTTCAAATATACTCCTTGGTCATGGCCATTCCTTGATTTCTCTCACCTTCTATGGATCCATATTCAATTCATTTGAAGAGATCACAAAAACCAATTATATGAGTTATGTCTTCATAAAAGAGGACTTCTTTAGATTAATCAACAACTTATCCTACTACAGTCTCCTCATAACTAAGGTCAAATGTCTCAAATGATCCTATTTAGTTTTGCTACAGACCAATATATCATCCAGATATACAATCACAAACTTACCAACGAAATCTTTTAGTACTTCATTCACCAACCTCATAAAAGTACTTGGGGCATTTGTTAAGCCAAATAGCATAACAAGCCACTCATACAACCCCTCATTTGTCTTAAAGGATGTTTTCCACTCATCACCTTCTCTCATCCTTGTCTGGTGATATCCAATTTTCAAATCTATCTTAGAAAAGAAATTTTCTCTACTTAAACAATCCATTAAGTCATCCATTCTTGGCAAAGGAAATCTATACCTGATGGTGATCTTGTTTATGGCCCTTGATCTTGTACACATTCTCCAACCTCTGTCCTTCTTCAGGCTCAAAACAGTTGGTACTGCGCATGGACTCAAGCTCTCTCTGACCGAACCCTTGTCTAACAAATCTTGGACTTTTTTCTTTACCCTTTCATTCTCTTGAGGTGTCAATTGATATGCTTCTTTGTTCGACATACTTGCTCCTGGTATCAAATCAATATGATGGTTGATACTTTTGATGGGTGTCAGTGAGTTAGGAAACTTATCCACTATTATCTCAACAAAATTCTCCAACAACTTCTTAACTTCCTTAGGAAAATCATCCATAGAAGTACTTGTAAGGACAAATCTAGGTTTCCTCACCATAACAAACTACATCTCCTGTTATTTCTTGACTTCACTCAGGAGTTCCTTCCCACTCATGAGAAGTATGCTTGTGCTAGATTCTTCCTTTACTTTCTTCTCCTCTATTGGCAACAACATGTGTGTCCTACCATTCTTCTCCAAAGTGTAAGTATTTTTTCTCCCATAATGAATGACATTCCTGTCAAACTTCCATGGTCTTCCCAACAAAACAAGACATACATCCATGGGAATCACATCACACAAAATTTCATCTCTATATCCTCCTATTTTAAATTCAATGAGGCATTGTTTAGTGACCATTACCTGGTGTCCTTTCTGCAACCATGCGACTTTATATGGATTCGGATGTACAGTTGTATCCAACTCCAATTTCTCCACCATCTATGTGGATACTAAATTGTCAGTGATCCTACTGTCAATTATCACTTTGCATACTCTATATTTTGTCTTGCAAGAATTCTTGAACATACTGTTCCTCTGCACTGGCTTTTCAACCTCTGGTTATGGTTTCAAGAGAACCGTCTTCAACATTAGAGATCTTCCATCTTATGCTCTTTCTGCTTCAACATTAAGCTTCTAAGCTTCTGAAATGTGAGCTTCACCTCCTTATTTCTTTTTCTTGGGACATTCCCAAGACATGTGTCCTATCTTTCCACAGGCATAACACCTTACCTCTCCTCCTCTGCTTGTTCCTCTTCCTCTAGAAGAGGAATTTGTTCCACCACTTTGTCTCCCCCGAGAATTTCCTCCTCTTTCTAAGTGACTGTGGTTTCTCAGTCTCATCCTTGGGTTTCTATGCCTTGTCATGGGCAACTCCCTTACCTTTTCTTGGGCTTCTGCCTCTGTTTCATTGACTCTGTTTTATGGCCAACTTCTCCTCTGCCTTTAGAGAAATTCGATAAGCATTCTCTACTCTCCTTATTGACATCATGCTGATCTCATCCTGGATTTCATACCTTAGGCCATTTATATACTTGGCAACTTTTTCCTCATCCTTCTCTTGTTGTCCAATCATGATATTCAACTTGTAGAACTCCTCTGTGTACTCTTTCAGTGTCATACCCTTCTGTATCAGGTTCTGCAACTTTCTGAACATATTTATCTGATAATCTTTGGGTATGAATTTATCTTTCATCTTGGCTACCATTCTGTCCCAATTCTTTATCTTCTGTTTGACCTTGCTTTTCCTATAAGGCTGCAGTTCATCCCACCATAGTGCTACGTGTCCTTTTAACCTGGTGACAACATGTCTCACCTTCTTTTCCTCTTCGACATCCTCATAGTCGAAATATTTGTCCATGGATCTTATCCAATCCAACAACTCTTCAACATCCAAATTTCCTTCATACATTGGGATGTCTATCTTTGCTCTAGCTCCCAATTTAACAACCACTCTCAACAAGTGTTCCTTGGCAACAGTTTTTTCCCTACAACTTCTTCAACTTCTATTTCTTCACTTTTTGCATCACTAATGTCTCCAACATCTGGTGCTCTCCTCTGCACCACTTCCATCGCCTCCAATCTTGCACGAAGCTCTCTCATTTCACTTTCTACAACGTGATTTTCTATAAGTGGCTCCACAAGTCTCCTCGGTGGCATTGTGCTGACGATTTCTCACACAGAGAGTAAAACTTTGAGCTCTTTTTAAGCTACCTTAAAACAATTTCAAGCTCTGATACCCCTTGGTGCAAACCCCCCTTCTCTCCTAAAGGGTCCACAACTTACCGGTCAAGGATCTTAATCTCTTGAGCTGGACTATCTCTTTCATACCTTCAATGGCCCTGGAACAATTTACACAGGTCCCCTTTTTCTCCTTAAGCGCAGGTATTATGGAACCTGCAAGCCCCTACCTTAGCGCTTATGTAGTATCAGAACTTTGGGTGCTATATCCTTTCCACTAGTCCCTCTCCTTCACTTGTCTTTAGGCTATGACCCAGGGTTAATCTCCCGGTGCTTCACGATTTCAGACCTTGACTGCCTTGGGTGCAACTAATCTCCTTTTACGCAAACTCCGAACTGACAGAGTTACCTGGAACCGGATCTATGATTCGTTCTCCTTTCGATGACCAATGACGATGATCTCGTCGCACTTCGCACCTTCAAGCCTTGATTTCCTTGCATGCAGCTGGTCTCTTTCTACGTAGACTCCGAACCAACGGAGTTACTCAGAACTAGATCTACGGTTCGCACTCCCTCAAATGACCAAGGATGGCGATCTCTTCGCACTTCGCTATTTTGGGAGTCTTGATTCCTCGATACTCTGAATCCTCTGATCCACGAATCTCTGAAGGGACTCACAACTAACAATCATGTAACTTTTCCCAAATCTGACAGTCTGGAACGATCTCACTTCCTTTGAATGGATCTACGGTCCAGATGAACTTTAGGTTCCGTAACTTCAGAAAGTTCGCTTCCTTTGCAAACAAAAACCTCTGAACATGCGAAGTCTGAAAGACTTCGAGGTGTAACCTCCTTGCACCTTCTTGAGATATAACGGTTGTTCATGATCCCGATTCCTTCCAAAGGGATCCCAACTGTCACTTCACGACCTTCAACAGATTTGTTATTTTCTGTTGGATCTTTGTCGCTATCTCTCCTGAGCTTGACTCCGATGCACTCCTTGCGGACTTGGAATCTTCAACAAAGTTCACACTTAGTGATTTCTCCAAAAGAAATTTCTCTATGCATGCCTTGTGCTTAACAATCCTGATCTCTCGACACTTAGTCGATTTTTGACCCTGTGCATTCCTTGCAACACTCGTTCTAAGCTTCCCGTTATTCCTTCCGAGATTTTTTGAGTCAAATCTAGACTTTGTCGACGCAATCCTTGCGGACAATATGCACTCCTTTCATCCGAGCTTTGAGAAGAGAAATGATTGGAGCTTATCTAATATTTCACGGAATCATACATTCAACAATATAATCCATGCATTCATGAAACACGAAATAATAGAGAAGAGTTTAGCAACAACAACTCCACACACATTTGGATCAATTTTCCTCTGTTATCTTCATTCAATGTAAAAATGCTTATAGCTATGAAAAAAAACAACTAAAATTCAACAATCCAATAAATTTCATCTATCCTCATTTTCAACAGCCTCATTTGGGTGTACAACACTTCTATTTATCCCAGAGGGCTCTTAGGATTCCCCCCGACTACCTCTATGCTCTAGAAAAAAAAACTCTAACTACTACTTAAGTTTCGTTACATTAAAGTCTAGGAGTGAAACTCCCAGATCACTCGTGATCATTCGCTCCCAAGCATTTTGATCTTCTTCAATTTTCAATCAATTCAAAAAAAATATTTGCAGGAAACGCCAATGTTTAAGATTCCAAAATGATTCAAAGGCGCGCTAAGGCGCTGAGTTGTCTCTCCACGTGTGCTTGCTGATGATGCTCCTACATCATTTTCTAAATTAATCTCAGATTAAGGGATTATGGTGGCAATCTAAAAACTAATAGACACAAAAGGCCCTTGAATTCCCACAACAATTCTCTCTACATAAGGTGGAGTAGAGTCATCAAATACACGATGGAAGTAGTTGTTTTCCAAGAAATTACAACTATCCATGTACTAGTCACCACAATCATCCCTTGAATCATACCAGCCATATCTTTATTCATTATACTCTTCATAAATGAAAGGATATGTTCCTTCAGGGAGTCCGATTTCTCTAATTTATTGTAATTTTACCTTAACATCTTCATATTTTATCTCATACTACTCTTGTTTTTCTTGCAATTCTTGCAAAATGGAAATTTTCTTCTCCCATGGCACATTCCACCACATTGTTATTCTTAAGTTTCATTAGGGTTTCAGGGTGAAAATTTGCAAGGGTTGGAGCACACTAGATGTTGATTGGAAGCGTAACATATAATATATCAAATCAAACTCTTGAAAGTCGTTTATCCAATGGTGTTGGTCTAGTTGCAATATGAGCACCTTTTTAAAAGATATCTACTATGCAATGTGCATGGTCATAATAAAAAAAAACCCTAAAATAGTTTATTTTAAATCAACGATATCTTCACTTTTTTAACTCTAGTTTGGACAATTTGTTTTTGAACTAGTGTGTTTTTCTCAGAGGAACTTATATCTACAAGTGGTTTCTACAAATTTTACTTAGAGAGCTATAGGAATTGATCCAAATTTAACAACCCTAGAAATACAAAAAAAAAATCCCAAAAAAGAGCTATAATACCACGTTTTATGATCCTTGACCCAAGAAATTGAATTACATGAGAGATATCATAAATTCCTTACACTTTATTAATACAAAAAGCCCTTATGGTATGATAACACCTTATAATTGATCCTTTTAGGAAAGGAATCCACTCATGCTCACTTGTCTCTTAAGTTTGGGTGTCCTCTCAATGAGTTAAAGTCCAAATGCAATATTTTTCCACACACCTGATATGTAAGACTCCATACTTATAGTTAACAAGAGAACCCTAATCATAAAAACCTCTTAACTACCTAGTGGACCTTCTTTAATGAGACCGCATTACAATTATTCGATACTAACTACCATAGTGGGAATTATTTAATAATAACAAACATAGTTGACCTAGTCCACCTTATATTATAATTGTCTCCACTATTATTAATCTAATGGGCCCTTGAAACTCCTATTACATCCCTAGGGAGGATCCCAATACCTTCGGTTCTTTCATTGCAATATCCTTGAATCTAGCCTTGGTACATGGGTCAAAGATCACACACAGTGCCCATATAGCATTACATAGAGCCAAATTGAAATATCTCTCATTGAGCCATCATACCTATTTGATCCTTGGCCTATTGGGATTAATCAAATGTTCCACCTGATCTTCAAAGGCGAGAGATCATCAATCCATTGGGTTCATTGAAAGGATTAGCCATTGGTTTCTTTAAAAAAAAATTCACATGATACAAAGGAAATGGAGCATCAGGCCTCTTCAAAAGTTTAACCATTGGCCACTTTTGAAAGATGATCCTTATCGAAAGCTAAGGCCTAACGAGCCTCTTTGAAAGATGGATATTAGGCATCTTTTGAAGATGCACCTTATTAAAAGTATTAGGCCCATTGGTCCTCTTCAAAATATGACCATTAAGCCTCTTTTCAAATATGTGCCCAATGCAAAGGAAAAGGACATTAGGCCTTTTCAAAAGTTAGCCGATTGGACACTTTTCAAACAAGGCTGCATGGCAACATTACCTGCCGTGGTTGTGTGGTATTTTGAAATATTGGTGACAGTCTTGCATAATTTGTACTGCAGTAACTAGTAGTCGTCTCGATCGGTAAGGATGCTATTGTTTTGATTCAGGTACAATGCAGTTGTCCAGGTCATGATCGAATCCATCACACTGTTGCTTAGTTGTCTTGTAACCACATGCGCAACAAGTTGACACACAACCGTATACAAATTTTCCCTGAATATAAGGCGACATCAATATCATCGCATCATCTCTTATCTAGTGCCTGCCCTAACTTTGAATCAACTAGATAAAAAATTTAAAAGAAAAATTTAATTAAAAAAGACAGAAACCTCATATTATCTGGTTTCTGTGTTTAATTATCCCAAATTCATCCATACTTTTTGAACTTGTGGCACATTTATTATAACTATATAACTACTGGTACATGCTTTATACGGATTGCACATTGATACATGCATTTAAGAAGGCATGTAACATGATGATGTTGTTGCATATTAAACCACATGGGTGTTACATGTGCATTAACAAACTTTGAATACAACTGATGAAATTTTATGAAGCATAATGACTGCAACATTGAATATATATTGAAAGTTGCATGTGCATTAACAAAGTTGCATGTGCACTAACACAGTTGCCTAATAGAGGACAACACAGATTTACCATCTCAGAGCGCAGATTTAACAACTCTTTATAAGATTTATTGTTTGAACGCTTAAAACCAATTTCCAACTACCAAACCAACACTACCAAAACCCAAGGAAATGCACAGATGTGGCACGCATGAAATACATTCATAGAGAAAGGACACGTGGGTCCATTGTAACAGTCTTTGAGAGTCCATCCCAGTGCGTTATTGCAAGATTTAGAGATTCCATAGTGGTCTCAGCAAGGGGAAAGAAATGAATTATTTGGATCCATGTAAGCATTTGACTTTACATATTCAAATTATCAACGGTCTGGATATGAGCATACTTTGTATTATTTAA
>ML821746.1:30507-71000 GCA_009831015.1 Picea engelmannii | reverse complement strand
GTGGTCTCCTGCAAATACTTAGAATTTAGATTCGAAATTGATACCAGTATTTGCACAATCGAATCTACTTTCTATGGATATAATTTGTTTTCATTTTCATTATTTTTATCTAATTTTATTTAATTTTCTAAAAAAATTGTTGCATAATATTTTTAGGTGACATTATGATTCAGTGAAATGAAATATCCATATCTATAAAAATACACAATGGAAAATTTAGAAAAAAATATATTCACAATCCTTAAACTATTCTCTTCAAAAGGGTATTTTTAGATTTTAATTTTAAGTACAAATTAAGATAAATACAAGGTGGGGGGAAACATGTGTTTAAAATCTGCAAATGTTTCAGCTTGGTCAACTTCAAAAAATTATAGAAATTATAATATTCATCTGTTAGATTCAAAATTATAGTGATAAGAAAATATAGTCTCTATATATTGTTGCAATATATTTAGTTTGTCAAAAACAAAAGTTTGTTATTAGATACATTGTTGAGGAAAAACATAACTCATTATCATTCCTTTCATTTTTAAGAAAAATAGTAGATCAACACCATACAAAATTGATTCCAAAATTTTCCCGATTGCATTCCTAGCCTTCTTGCCAACATATGATGTATCTCACAACTCTGAATGTGAGGTAAATGCCCCTGTTGGAAGAGATACTAAAGGTCGTGGAGGCCTCTGCAATGTTGCATTTCAATATGCCCATTTCCGATCATATGTCTATCATTTACCAACCCCATAATAATTGGATGGTAGGATGGTATAATCAGGGTGCATGCCCATGAAAAACTCTACATAAAAGTGTCTAGCAAAGTAATGTGGAACCTCATCATTCCACGACAACTTCCCATATGCTGCCAAAAATCTATTATAAAGATGTCCTGCCATGTTGGGGTGCTTAAAATATTTCACATTCAACATCTTTTGCTTTGGCCCCTCTTTGAAATTGAACATAGAAATTGCATCTTATTTTGAATCTCTATTTTTTATTACTTCTCATTTATCAGGGCCCATGACCTCCGACTTTCGTCTCCTCATCAAATCGATAAAACTATCAGTCATTGGCCCCATATTTTTATATGCATCCATAAAGTTCTGCAATGAATGCAAAACAATCTCCAAGATTTTATTACTCTCTCGAGGGAGATTCAAGCACCTCAAATCATTTTCCAGCCTGCTTTTAACACATGAGCATTGTTCGAGGGTCATTTCTTCAATATACCCTTCCCAAGGAAGATCATCACCAACATTTGAGGGATAGGTGGACGTAGGTGTGTAATGTTCTGTTTTTGGATAACGCCCCATGAATCCACCTTCAACCTCTTCACCAACGTTGGAATCTTCATGATAACCACCCTCTCTTTCATTATCTTCCCTCACATTAAACTCATCCTCTACACATACACATTTGAAAGTATTTACAACATTTAACAAAAACATAATTTAACATTAACAATATATATATAATAAAAAAAATTTACCAAACATATTTTCTTGTCGTGATGTATTCCCTATATTATCCGGTGTTGGAGTGTTAATGTGCAACCTATCTAAGAAAGTTTCATCCATAACACTATTTTGAGCACATTCTCTGGATGATCTATTCACAGATTCATTTGATAATCTCCTCCTCTAACTATATTGTTGTTGGTCACTCAGGGTCTTAGTCAAATAAGGGGTTCCTCCTCTTCCTTCATTTTATAGCCTAGAGCGTTTGCGAGAATTTTTTGGAGACTCTTGTCTCAACATATCGCCTTGATATATATCCTTTGAAAATTCAGGAATATGAAAGTTCATAAGTTATAGAAACATAAAATGGAAATATAATTTATAAAACAACTTGAAGGCATTTAAGCATTTATAACAACTTCAAAACATCAAAGACATATATTGAAAAAACTAACAATTATATTTTTTACTATGATGGTATATATAATGAACATGAAAATATTTAAATATAAAAAATGTAACATGTAGAAGATAATCTATATCTGTGTAAATTGTAGAAGGTAATTTTTAAGATAATCTATGTGTAACATGTTAAAATTTAAGGGAAAAAATATAGCTAGCTAAAACATAAATATTTATTTTAATTTCTAAACATTAGTTACTTGTATGTTACAATCAACAAGACATTAAAAATTTTGATCTATAATCTGGTAGCCTAAAAACAATCGCTGACATAACATTTACTTAACTGAAACAAGAAACAATATTACATGATATGTTGTTGCTATCCTCTAAGATATATGCTCAGAAAAAGATTCAAGGGACCATTGATCAAACCCTCAGGGAAGATCTCATCATGACACTTGGAACAAATTGTCAAGAAGAAATTTTAGGGTAAAATATCAAAAGACTAACCAACAACATACACATGTGGCACCCGTAATAGAAGAGGACAATGACAACATACACAGGGTGGCATCAACAAGGAGATGAGGAGGGTAACACCAAAAAACAAATGAGGGGGGTGACACTAGTAAGGAGAACCAGAAACCCCAAACAACAACCAAGAAGAGACCTGCGACAAGATGGAAATGACCCTTAGGGGTCAATGACGACAAGAGGTTGGAGAGGTAAGACCATGATGTCTTAATACACCAAGAAGAACTATCCTAGAGGGGTCACAACCACTCAATTAAATAATTAAATAATTTAATAAATAATATTTTATAACATAATATATTAATTGTTAAATCATAAAAATCAGCAAGAAAAAAACAAGTCAAGGAGAGGGGATCCAAAGTCAAGGCGAATAACTTTCTTTAGGAAGAAGCAAAGAACAAAACCAAAAACCCACACAACAATTAAGGGGGACGTAACTCAAGCAAGGGGGGTTTCAGGACAAAGTCAACAAGGTAAGTTCTTCTTTAATGGCATAATGTCCACATGATTCTCATGATATAACTTATAAGATTTTATCATCCTAGCATACGAGGAAGACCAATGATGTGATCATGCCCTTCCTAACTGCTCCTAGGTCTCATGTACCATCCTGGAAGAGAAGAGGGTCACACATTTTCTCGGCTTGGTACTTAACCAGGAAACAAAAAAAACAAAAACCAAAAACCCACACAACAATTAACTATATGAGTGGTTTCTATATTTTTCACAGACGAATACATAGAAAAATGGAAGTAAAAGAATAATTTTGAATTCATTCAAGTAATTAATACAAGATCTTGCATGTATTGCATTATTTTCCACTCTTTACCAAACTCAATTGTTAGGTGAGTGATTGTGAGAATCTGTATTACACTTAAAAATTATCGGAGGTTTGTCCATGTTCGGGCCTGTCCATGTACATGGACAAGGCCGAATTTGGCCTTGTCCTTGTACATGGATAGGCTTGAATTCATCCATTTCTATGTACAGGCCCAAATTCAGCCCTGTCCACCTCCTAAAACACAAAACACATAAATAAATGAAATTTTAATTAATTGGGGAATAGGTTAAGAATTACCTGAAACCTAAACATGAAAATATTTAAATATGAAAAAAATGTAACATGTAGAAGATAATCTATATCTGTGTAAATTGTAGAAGGTAATTTTAAAGATAATCTATGTGTAACATGTTAAAATTTAAGGGCAAAAAATATAGCTAGCTAAAACATAAATATTTATTTTAAAATTTCTAAACATTAGCTATTTGTATGTTGCAATCAACAAGACATTAAAACTTTTGATCCATAATATGGTAGCATAAAAACAATAACTAACATAACATTTACTTAGCTGAAACAAGAAAGTAAGAGACTATGCCAGTTCCCAAATTTGAAACAAGTTGCACACTAAGAAGCATTCAAGTAATGCTAGAGAGGACATTTGTTGTTTAATTGTGCTTGGGACCACTCTTTCAAAATGCATGTTATTGAAACAAGAGATAGAGGAATGTAGAAGGGAAATAAAAGTAGCTAAATACTATTGAGGGGATATTGCAGTAAAGAGTGTTTCAAGTCCATTTGTTTTTGAAGAGTAAGATTTAGACCCCACTTCCCCAAGACATATTACTTGGGAAATATTTTTTAAACGCAGTCCATTATTTCCAAGTGTTGTTAATTGTTACTGTGAACACTAATTGGCTGGCT
The DNA here is from genome assembly GCA_009831015.1 of Picea engelmannii. Classification (NCBI taxonomy): domain Eukaryota; kingdom Viridiplantae; phylum Streptophyta; class Pinopsida; order Pinales; family Pinaceae; genus Picea; species Picea engelmannii. The sequence goes on along the minus strand of ML821746.1, from coordinate 66,902 downwards.
AATGGTTAATGATACATTTATGAAATTGCCTGTTTTAGTCTGTTCTGAAACTATTAGAAGTTCCAGAAACTGAATAATTTTTCTTTTAATCATGATTTACTTGGCCAAGCTCTCTTATCAGTTGTTGACTAGAGAGGTTTGGAAATATTTTTGGCACCCCAAAGGCTTCACCTCAAATTCTCCAGATTGATTAAACTGTTTCCTGGCGTAATATGATGTAATCATTTCCAAAATTGGGATCAAATTTTATCACAAATGGATATTGAATTCTCTCTTTGTTGTGATTTTCAAGTCTTGGATATGTGTATGTTGTTTTAGAATACAGATAGGGCAGAATGTATCTATTTTTCTGTTTCATTCAACCTAGTTACACAAGTATTATTCTGAATTTACATCTTGGGATGTGTTTCAGGTTGATTTTGAGATTATAAAGTACATGTAATAATTATATGATCCAAGTAACTATATGAGTGGTTTCTAGATTTTTCACAAACGAAAACATAGAAAACTGAAAGAAAGAGAATCATTTTTATGTCATTCAAGTAATTAATACAAAATCTTGCACATATTACGTTATTTTCCACTCTTTATCAAACTCAATCGTTAGGTGAGTAATTGTGAGAATCTGTATTACACTTAAGAATGATCGGAGGCCTGTCCCTGTACATGGATAGGCCCAAATTTGGGCCTATCCCTGTACAAGGACATGGCCGAATTCTGCCATGTCCCTATACAGGGACATGCTCGATTAATATAATTTTATTATAAATTTTCTCTTTTCAATTTATAATGAATATTAAAAAAACACATTATCTTATAATCTCTCCCCTTCTTTACATTGCATATATTAATACGATTTCATTACAAATTTGCATTATCTTTTCAATTCACAATGAATTTTAAAGACCACTAATATATTTAAACATTAAGATGTATTCAATATGCATACTAATATTAAATTTTTAACATTAATTCACAATGAATATTAAAGCACACTATAACATCTTAATGTTCGGGCCTGTCCCTGTACATGGACATGGCCGATTTCAGGCTAGTCCCTATACATGGACAAAGCCGATTTTGGGCCTGTCCCTGTACAATTAATTGCTTTTGATACAAAAATTTTGTTAAAGTTTTTCCATAGTTGTGAAATAAATATATATTAAACTAAGTATTTGAAAATTACAAAACAAAATTCAAATTTTCAAAATACCATATTCACATTTTGTGATTGGTTAGAAACATTGATATGACTAATTTTATGTGGTTTGAGGGTCAATTGTCAGAAATTAAAAATAAAATAAAATTAAAAAAAACTGTGCTTTTTGAGAATTTGCTACATAATTGCAAAGAAGTACTATTTCTACCAGTTCCTTAAATCAACATATATTTTTTTTCAATTTAATAATTACAAAGAGGTACTATTTCTACAAATTCCTTAAGCCGAAAATAAATATTTCCAATTTAATAATTATAAAAAAAATATTCCGACCAATTTCTTAAATGAAAATAAATAATTTACAATAATTTATTTTTTGAAGTACAACAATCATATCACAATGAGTCAATGACTCAACTGTCTCCAATCCTATCACTATGAGTCAATGATTCAACTATCTCCAATCCTATCAAAATAAATTTTGAACTCAGTTTTTTGCGTTCATTCTTATCGCTCCTTAACTCTATCCAGAGAGAAAGGCCGGGCTGTCCATGTACAGGGACATGCTCGATTTCAGGCCTATCCCTGTGCATGGACATGGCTGAATTCAGGCATGTCCCTATACAAGGATAGGCTCGAATTCAACCAAGTCCATGTACAGGGACAAACCTGGATTTGACCTTGTCCATGTATAGGGACATGCCCAAAATCGGGCCTGTCCCTGTACATGGACATGGCCGAATTCGACCCTGTCCACCTCCTAAAACACAAAACATGTAAATAATTAAAAAATTAAATAACTGGGAAAGGGTTAAGATTTACCTGGAACTTGAACTAGCGAAAATGAACAACAACAAACTACAAAAACCAACAACAACGACCTCCACCACCAACCGGCAACAACAACCACCCCCAACAACCTCTAGCAAAAATGATCGCCAACACCAACCTCCAGCACCAACCGCTAGTGGAAACGTCCGCCAACACCAACCTCCAGCACCAATCGCCAGTGGAAACGTCCGCCAACACCAACCAACAACTAGAACTATTCAACATCAACCACCAATCAACAGTTAAGAAAAGTGTGAAGGGAGCTATGTGTGGGGGATATATAAAACTTTTTTGGACCGAAATAGTTTTTCAGACAAAACATATTTTCAGCTGAAAGATTCTTTCGGCCAAAAAAAACGTTAGGCCGAAAAAATGTTACTAGAAAAAAAAATCCGTTCGACTAATATGGTACACGATAGTCGAGGCCATCGTCACGGTACCATTTGATTTGACGTCTAAAGGTTCGGCCGAAAATTGTTTTGGCCAAAAAGATGTGTCTTTCGGCGGAAATAATTATTAGTTTGGCAGAAAAAATGTCAGTAGGAATTTTGGAGACCCGATTCTCACAAAGGTATTACCCAACTTCATGATTTCACTCATGTATAAACAAATCACATGAAACAAAAATACAACATACGCCACAAAACTCATATATATATAGGCATGAAAGCAAAATATTTTGTCAAATACATCATACAAAAGTACATAATGGGGCAAAACATGGGCCTTCATGCCCATAATATCATTATAAAGACTACAAAATGACTGGAGACTCTACCCATCCTCCTATATCACGTGGTGCTCCGCATAGCACACTACCGCTTGTGCCACCCATCGTAGCAAATGATTGAGGATTTCAGAGACCCCAATTGTATGTCACTGAAAGTGTAAAGGCACATCTCACCTCCTCAAGGGAGGAGCACCCATCATCAAAACCCAAAGGTTCCTCTCCACCTCTCGGAGCCCTCCCACTATGACGTCATGCTCAGTTGTCGCCTGTGCATCTCCGCAACGCCCCAATGCTTGAATATCGGCTGGACGTGACACACCTTTGTATGAATGATGAAAACAAAGTGGTTTACTTCCCTCATTGTACAACCAAACACACACACACACACACACACACATATATATATAGTTACAAGGTTATGATCTTTTGTACCTGATGCATCCCACTGTATACCCTCAAGAAGTACCAAGTTTGCACTACCTATGAAATATACCCCAGCATAAGGGAAGTCCTTGATCACCACTAACTTCCTCCTCCACCATGTGAAGAACTCGACAGTGAATCTAAAATCCGAGGGATCATTCGCCAACCTAGGGGAGAGATTGGCCCACCTCTCCATGCGAGGCTCGGTCACAGGGTGTGCCATCATTGCAACCTGTGGTTGCATTTAGGGAATCCTCTCTAGTAAAAACAAGACCAAGAAAGAACCATATCCGAACTATTTTTGCCTGCCAGTCCTGCATTTGGATATATTCTCTTTAACATTCCTCAGGAACTCTGCACTCCAGTTGAATAGCCTTGGTTCCAAACATTGAATGGCATAAGAAATTTGGGATTTAGAAGAAAGATGGGCACTAGTGATCTCTTCCAACTTGGTGATAGAGAATAGGACAGATCAAAGAGATAGATCCCTCACATATTTTATAACGATCCTTCCTCCCACCAACCATGACCCTAGTATGTAGTATTCAACGACATATGCCTCAGTCAGTCGCAGAGTAGCCTATTGTCTGGACAAAAGTATGGGCACCCCTCTCCTCAAGATCCTCATAAAAAATTATACACCATCCATCTCAATCTTAAGAATATGTTGTTACACATTATTTTCATCACCCCTATGACCGTTAATGATGTAAACCTATCCTTTGTCTTTAGAAGGATCAGTGGCCTGAATCTCTGAAGAAGAATGAAGATACATTTTCCCAAAGAGATGGAATTATACTTTTCCTTTGTCAAAAAAATTAGAAAAATGGATCGTCACACATTGCTTAGTGTTAAGGGTACAACGATCTAGGATCGTCACAAGTTGCACCATAGTGTATTGCGACGTCATCGCAGATTGCTCAGTGTTAAGGGTGCGATGATTTTCATACGAAGGAAAAAGAGCATCTTCTCGATTATTCTAGAAGAGAAGCTTCAAGGGTGAGTTGGCCTCCGATCGGTTTGTATCTGAGTCACATCCTTGATCTCTTGGAATCATACTAACCTCCTCACCCTATCCTTTTCATCCTATAAAAGGAGAGGATTTCTCATGAGGAAAGTTGGATTGAGTTGGCTAGTGCTTAGTTGGAAAGTTCTTGAGTTTTGTAGCTTGGAGTTTTTGGAGCTTGTATGTTGGCTTTGAGCTTTGCTTTGTCAAGATAGATTTTTGATATTAGAATCCGTGGAGAAGAAGTGTGTGGGAAGTAAGGAACTGTTGGAAGGGACCTTACAACATCAAGGCATTGGTTGTATTCTCCTTTTCATATATTTAATAGATTGATATATTTCTTTCCCGTAAAATTGGTCTTATTTTATTGTATGACTCCTTGATCACATACATAGGTTTTGTTGAGTATACGTTGTTGCTTTCACTTCGTTGACTTGTGTCTTTTTACAGGTTCAACATCCCATAAGCCTTGGAACAGAGAGATGATGACACTAGCGAGGACAAATGATGTTTAAAAGGTATGTCATTTATCTCTTATTAGTTAGTATGCTTGATAATTAAAACTTAGGGAAAGTGTTTTATTCTGTCTTGTTTTGTTCTAGTTTCGGTATGAAACTAGGGAGATCTGTATGTGTCGACACTTACCGATTTGTCCGATAACAAAATTGGTGACCATACTGGGGAACCATTTTTTTTCCAATTTTTTCTTTCTTTCTTGCTTTGATTGCCTGGGTTTTGTTTTCTGAGTCACTGGGAGATATAGATGAACTCTATGACTATTTAAATTCACTGGAAAACCTTCTTGCTTTTTATTTTTTCCATTTTTCCTTTGATCGTCGCACCCTACTTTGAGGGAAAGTGCAATGATATAGGATCGACGCACCATTCCTTCAGACACAGTGCAATGTCGTCACACTGTAATGTTCTCTGGCCCACGACGATCTAGGATCGTCACGTTGTGCTAGCTGGAAGCCTGCAACGATTTTGTGAATTTTTTTACTTTTTGATGTTTTTCCCTACCCAGATCCATGATAAGTGTTTGGGGTGATTTGTTAGGTCTGATTATAGTCTTCTTGAAAATATTTGAATCTGCTTTTAGCCATCTTTGCTTTGTTTTAGCTTGTTTGTTTTTGAAATATTTGATCTCTTGCTTTTAGTGTCTTTCTGTTACAAATCATTGTTTTTTCTTTAGAATTGTGAAAGAACTTCTTTTTCTTTTATTGAATAGTTCATATTAAAAGAGAAAATTTGTTTGGGTTGATTTGTTTTATAGATATTTGCTATTGCTTTTATCTATCTTTGAAACAAAAATTTTAATTTCTTGCTTTGCATTAGGTTGGGGGCATCTTTGCATTTGAAGTAGCGAAATTGCATGGTTTTTGGCATTTTTTGGTCCAAGAATCGCGTATTGGTGTACAGTCTCTTTGGCTCATTTCTTGAAGATATTAATATTGATGAGTTTAATAAAATTTTGGGACATTGTGCATATGGGAATGATAAACGTTTTCTCCTTCTCGTAATATATCTTTCATCGAAGTGAAATATTTTCATTTTCATTTCTTTCCATTGTTTAGAGTCAGTCAAAACATCATTTAGTCCATGCCATTTTCCTATTGAGTAAACAACAACCTTAAAATAAAGAGCTTATCAAAATTGATTAGACATTTTTGTATTTTCTGATAGCAAACCTACATTAGCTTAGGGTGTAGGGCTTTGGAATAGGTGTGAAAGATAACTTCCCAAAGTTGCAAACAAACATAGTATCTTGTTATAGGGAGAGTTAAGTCCATTTGCTACATTTTTTCTTGGCAATCCCTTCTAACACAAGGGTCAATCACGGGGTTACATTAGGGCCGACAGAGTTACTCACCCTGCTTTGTTGGTCTTAGTGTAGAGATTGCGCATATTATTGGGGGTCACTTGAGAAGAAAATCCTGTGCGTACCTTCTCAAGTTGATTGTGGGCTTAGATACCCTGCCCTTGCGCGTGGATAGGACTGTCGACTGCTTCCCTAGGCTTCATTGTCGTAATTGGTAACCTTAGTGCCCTCTCTCTTTAGGATCTTTACACGAGGTGACTGTGGAGGGGAAAGTATTCACGGTACCTATAATCAACGTTGGCCAAACTCACTCGGGATCCTTGGAGGGTATACCCACGATTATGTGTGGGAGCTTGCAACAAGGTGTAATTCCGTTAAGCAGGTCATCAACGTAACTTTTCTACCCTCTCTATCTCGACCCCTTCTTACATTGTTCTCGCGATGTTGGATTTCATCACCAACTAGTGTGTTCATTGTAAGAAGGTTTTGTTTTCTTGTTTGGTTCCTAGATTTTTAACGTGTGCTGTTTGTTTTCCCTAGTAGACTCTAGGTTGGATATTTATTTAATGGCTTCAGTTCCCGGAATGACCAATGAAGCAACCCCTGCTTTGGGGGAACCTTTTGTTTTTCCTTCTTACAGAAACGTTGGTCCTCCTTACATCGCTACTTTGAGCCTTCCAGGTCTCACAATTGGATTTCCAGTATGGTTTTTTTCGACTTCAATAATCCTGAATGCAACAAATGCTTCGGTTATAAGTACTCCCCCCCAAGAACATCAAACTCATGTTGATCCTTCACCTTCTTCACTAGTAAGATCTTCTTCACCTTGTTCACTTGCAAGGTCTTCTTTCATTTCATCTTCTTCGCCGAGTGAAATCTCTGAAGCTCGTATCTCGGTGGATAAGAAGAAGACAAAAAGGAAGATTAAGAAGAAGAAAACTAAGCAAGGGTCCAAAATTCCAACCACTGCCAGACATGTTGGAAAACAACTAGTTACTGATAATCGTGATGGTAGTGTTGATGATACCAAGATCACCCAAACAACTTGTAAGCCCAAGTACCCTTGTAGGATTTGTAAGGGTAGCCATCTTCTTAAGGATTTCCCTAGTTTATCCAAGGTTATAGAATCATGGTCTACACACCCTCGCTATCCCATGTCGTCAACCTTTGCACAACATGTTGATGAGATCCCGTCAACTAGTCGGAATATTGTTGGGAAGAAGAAAATTAGAGTCAATTTCCCATGTATGTTATGGAGAGGGAGTCATCAAACTCACCTTTTCCCTCGTATGGATGAAGCCTTGAAATTCCTGGAAGACATGATTTTTTCCCAGCCTCAACTTTCGACTGCTTACTGTAAGCTTTCTCTCAACCCACCTGTACTTGATGGAGTGATCAGTCCGGTCCCTTCGTCGGTTAGACTGGTTGATCATGTGGTGAATATGGTCACATCCCTAGTTGAACCAGTTCAAAAAGTGGTCAATCCAATCCCATCATCGGTCGATCCCACTCCCTTGTTAGAGAGTGAAACCCAAGTGGTCGATCTGTTTCCATCCATCGACCCCATTATCCCCTTGGAGAATGCAATCCAAGTGGTCGATCTGATCTCGTCATCGATTGATCCTACTCTCCCGCTAGAAAGTAAACCTGGTACTACCCACATTTTTCTCGTTGATACAGACACTACCATGCTAGGGGGCATTCCTCCTTCTCCCGTGGAACCCCCTCCAAGTAATGAGTTCATCTTTTTTGATTCGGGTGCACTAGATGGACCCCGTCTTCCCTCTCACAATCCTTTCAAGATGACCGTACAGGTTTTTGGTTGGGACGTTCCTCAGATGCTGATAGACGAAGGTGCATCCATTAGTATTGTTTCCTCTATTGCTTGGAAATATTTGGGTTATCCTTAGCTTGTGCCAGTTACACAGAATCTGTTAGCTTTTAACAGAAGAACCAACCAACCTTTAGGGATCCTTCCTCAGTTTCCCATAAATTTGGGAGGGAAAACTATCTTTAATGATGTTATGGTAGTCCAAGTCCCCTTGGATTTTGATTTACTACTTAGGCGAGATTATGTTTATGCCATGAAAGCTATCGTGTCCACTCTTTTTCGTGTGATATCTTTCCCTCATGATGGAAGAATTGTGACTATTGCTCAACTTTCATTTGCTGGTCTTGAATTGACCATCAACTCAATGACCTCCCTAAATGGTTCTTATATGTAGACAATATCACCCCTCCCACAAGTCAATTATGTGGCGTTGTCTCCCATGTCTTCAACTGTAGATGAAGATGAGCCTCTCACTGTAAGCTCAGTCTTTTATGACTTAGATCTGATAGTTGACATGGTTATCTATTTGATAGGGTATTTAGAGATTGATTTCCTTACCCTCATCGCAAACCTTGACATGGTGTCTTTCCAGAGTGTTGTTCTTTCGTCCAGTGAATATCTCTTGGAAACCATGAACGAGTTTTGTCCTTTGACATGGTATCCTTCCAGAGCATTGCCCTCTTGGAAGCCATGATAAATAGGAGCCTTGAGCATGGTTTTCTGATTTCGATCTCATTAAAAAATGAAACCATATTTGAGCATGGTTTTCTGATTTCAAGGTCATTAAAAAATGAAACCAGTTGTGAGCATGGTTTTCTGATTTCAAGCTCATTAAAAAATAAAACCATCTTTGAACATGGTTTTCTGATTTCAAGATCGTTAAAAAATGAAACCAGCTATGAAGATAGTTTTGGGTCTCTGTGGTAACCTCATTAAAAAAAAGTGAAACAAAGACTACGAGCATAGTTCTTGTTTCTTTTTCAAGCTCGTTAAAAAATAAAACAGAGGTCTGGGGATTGAACCTAGATTATCGAGCATAGTTTTCTTCTCTGTAGCAAGCTCGTTAAAAAATAAAACAGATTTCCGCCTCTTCGATTAAGTCAAGTAGTTCGTTACATATAGTATTTGAAGGTTCATTTCATCTTCCTATGTCGTTGGATGAAACGAAGCTTGGGGGGTGATGCTTTCAGCCTCCGGACTTCGTGCTTAAGTTAAAGACGCTAGTTTCTTAAGATAGGGGCTATGTACCAACCATTCATGATGATGCGTTGGGAAGTATCAAGCATATTTTTCTCTGGTTCAAGCTTGTGTAAAAATGAAACCACTTACCTCAAGAATAGCTTCCTCTGGTTCAAGCTTGTATAAAAATGAAACCCAGTCCAAGCATAGTTTTGGTTAGTTTTAAGCTTGTGTAAAAAAAAAATCTATCCCAAGCAATTTTTTTTTTTTTTTAATCTTTTGTAAAAATGAAAACAATCCTGAGCTTAGTATTTGTTCTTTGTCATGCTCGTAAATCAATGAGAATGTTACTGACTAAAATTTTATCACTTTTTTGGACTCGTAAAGGCTATACGAAAAAGGAACCCCCTAGAGTTCCCTTTAATCTCTTTTCAGACTCTCTAAACATGAAAAGATTATCGAGTGTTGGCACAGGGGAAGACCCAGGGTTCAACGCTTCAACAATGCACCAACAAAACCCTAACTACCGGCCCTTTCGGCAACACCTGCGAATCAGATGAAGTCTCACCCGAGGTAGAGGCAGGGGGGTTATAGGACTCAAGTGTCTACAACCAAGATGGGACACAGATATGTGATTACAATACTTAACAGAGCACGTAGCGAACAACATGCATTAGATTGCGATCCTTATTCACATCGCAGAATTAAACCTTATTACAGATCAGTGCATTAAAAATAAAGATCAAGTACTTCCCATCACTTAGCACATAGCATTAGCTCAGATCTAACATTCATTCACATCATTAAGCACTAAGATACAACATCATATGCATTCATTATACATAACATCAACAACACTAAGCAAATAATCACATAAGCAACATTGCACAAAACATATCAAGACACAGGATATATGTGGTTCACCCCAGTGTGGGGCTACATCCACCAACTTCTTCTTCTTCTTCTTTATTAGTCTACAATATCTTACATGCATATGCTCCTATGTACAGAACCACAGAGCCCAACTCCACAGTGGACAGGTGATCTGCACACAATGCACTAGATCCACCTTCCTCAAAATTAGGTCAAGGCACAGAGCTAACTCCTCAATAGAACAAAGCCTTACACAGTCTATCTGCACAAATCACTTACACAACACTTTCACTTAGCTCTGCAAGCCCGAACACATTCTTGCACAAAGCCAACTAGTTATGCACTAAGTCGATCACAAGTAACTAGTAACTACTTCTTACATCCTTAGCTATCTATTTATATCATTACAAAAGGGCCTAATCATGGTTGAACCCATGGGCCAACATCCCTTAAACCATTACATAAACCCTAAAAACCCTTTTCTCGGTCCACAAGCCCGCAAAACAAGCGAAATCCCACGATCTCCACTTCGCCTGGGTGCTCCATCTTCAAACAGCCTGTCGAAGTGCCAAAAGTGGTCAAAACACGACCAATGTTTCCTCCAAACTTGGTCAAGGGCCAATAGGCCCCCAACAGTCACCTATGAATTGTCTCGAGTCACTCAGATCTGGGTAGAGTTTCTTTGAAGGCCTCGAGCTTAGCTCGAGCTGCCTCAACTTGCTACTTCTCTAGAGCCTCCTGCTCGATGAACTCCTGAATTACTTGCTTTGTAACAGGCCCTTCCATAAGTTGTTCTACCATCTCAACTACTTAGTCTAGCTATGAGACTTGACCTTCAATCTCTTCAAAAAGCATGCAGGCTTCATCCTGCACCAACTGGAGTCTCTGTGTCACCTCCATGACTTTTCTCTGGATGGAAGTTACTTGCTACTGGACTACGCAATGTTCTTTTGATCACTTCATTTTCTCGACTGCAGTAAGCAACTTCATCTTCACTTGCATGATGTATGCCTGCTGCTTCACCTCCTAGAGTTGTGCTTCTAGTTTCTTTAGCTCCGGGTATTCTGCAAGGCGCTCATAGGTCTACGAACTTCGATCACTCAGTTTCTTACACTCTGAGGTGAGTGCCCTGATTCTTTCTACTGCGTTCCTGGCAGCTTCCTCCCTTTGGTCGTACACTTCTTGCAGAGTGATAGGCACTGCTTGTATTTCTAGCTCCATTACTCTTACTTGAAGTTGCTGAATGTATTCGACGAGCTTCCCCACTTGTATCTCAATTGACTCTGGTTCCTCCTGTGCCAAGCCCAACATAGAGCGAAGTGCCTTAGTCACTACTTCTTTGACCACAGTCTTCTCTTCGAGTAATTGGTCTTTTTCTCTCTGCATCTTTGCTTTGTCCTCCTCGAACATCGCCCTGATTTCATCCTTCTCCTACTACACAAATCGAAGTTGCTCTAAGACCTCCTCCTTTTCTTGCTTCACGGCTTCTGTAGCCTACTCCTTTTCTTCTTGGGCTCGACGAAGTTGAGCCTTTGTTGCATCTGCTAACCGTCGTAATTGGGTGGGATCATCCCTCAATTATACAATTTCCGTTGAATAAGGCACGGTAGGTACTGCGGGACTCAAATAGATGGATTGTTGTATGTCCTTGAACTCCTTCTCTATTCTGTGATACGATGTTTCTTGCTTTGCTTCATGTCTCTGCAGGATATCTTCTGAGGCATCCTCCATGACTATGATGATGAGATCGACATCATCCACTGTGAGCACATTCTTTGACTGAGACTTATTGGCTCAGGTCTTCTTTCTTGCTGAGGGTTTCTGCGGAGAAACCTTCCTTTTCTTTGATGTCTCGGTCTTTGTAAGGGGATCCTTCGACTGTGTAACTTCACCTTTGTCTTGTTTCTCTCCTTCTTCCCCTCCTTCTTGTTTCACTTCGTCTCCTCCTCCTCCTCCAGGTGAGTCCGACCTACTTTCCTTTGAGGCGTTTTCCTCCTCATCAATTTCTATGTTCTATACTTCCTTCTTTTTCTTCATGCTAGTATGTCCATCATGTATGACCCGAGTGACCAAAGGGCTTTTGATGATGTCGGGATTGAATATCTCTGCATCTTCCACCGGTATGAGGAACTCTGCTGGCCATTCTTTAGTGATCTCTTCCATGTCTTCCTCGGTCAACTTATAGTAGGAATGCAACTCCTCCTTCTTTCATCCTCACACATAGTGATATAAATAAAGTGTCAATTTGCACAGAACTTCGCTAGTGGCCTATACTGATGCAAAGTATTCGGGGTCATTCGTGGAAATGCTTCAATGGCGCACTTTAGCTGTAATTAGTAAGCATGGAACACTGTGTTCGATTTCCACTGCTTCTCTATATCATGTGTATACCACAAGGTGGAGAACCTTGGGGCCAATGGCTCCGATGGCTCAACTTTCGGGAAGGCTTCTCCTTTCAGAATTTTCCAAGTGAAAAATGTGATCAATATCAGTAGCCAACTGAAATGAAACTCATATTGTTGATCTTTCACTTCGTGATAGTCCTTATCCAACTCATTGACGAGGTAACTCACCCAGTTCATTTGCATGCCTTCTATGCACTTCCCTACGAGGTCTACTACAAAGCCCATGACCTGGTTTGGGTGGTTCTTTCTGACGAGCTTACCAGCTAAAAACTGACAAGCTAGGCGCACTGTGCCATCTTGGGTGGAGGAAACATTGTAGCCTCGCTTTCCATTCTCTACATCGGTGTAGTATTCCTTTATGCATTGCATCAGGGAGCGATCTGAAGTCTTCCCTGGGTAGAACTAGTGAGGGTCCGGTCCTTACATAGTAAGTTCTGTGATGAGGTGGATCAAACCCAGATCCACAGTGATTCACCTGTCAAGCCAACGATGCCCTCCATGGTAGCACGACAGGAGGATTTTAACGCAAGTGTTAACCTCTTGATGTTGGCTGAAGTGGGGGATATTCATTACATTCAAGATCATTGATTACGCGATCTTCTTTATCCATGGCTGGGAGACTATATGTGGCTTCTTCCGAGTTGTCTTCATCAAATACCTATGTGGTGAGAGCATCACATAGTTATTCCTATCTCCGAGGTTGAATTCATTGTTCTTTAAAGATGGAATATGTCCTAACTGGGGTACAACTACACGTATCCCCTTCGGGATGTATGCGGTGATTAGTGTGTACTTGAAATCCCATGGGATGCTGTCGCGGTTAACCACAACAACCAAAGGCAGGGTGTAGTTCGACAAGACCTATGGGATCTACTTCATGTTAGCCAGATCGTCACGGTGCTTGCTTCGTTTTTTAGTAGTGTGGCCAGAACGTCATCCAGTCGATGGGGATGCTTGCAATCCGCCAGTCGACGATGCATGTATTCCCATAGACATGACTCTCTCAGTCATTAGGTCTACAATTATTTCCTCCACAAACTTCTCTACTGCGCTACGTTTTTCTGACATTCACACTTGTAATAAAATAATTCGGGTAGGCGAACGGGCAAGCAAGCTACTCAAATGGATGGAAAGGTCTAGAAAGCACAATGCAATATGCAATCGATTCTCTGCTAGCTTGGATATCACAGTTTGCAAAAAGTGGTCCTGGCGCAGCATCCAACAGATTAAATAAGCAACATCGTAATAGATTCCTGCAACAGGTAGGAATGCCTTAATCACTACGAATCCATCCGTTATGGCATGGTCTCAATGATCCAATGGCGATCTTTCCGGAAATAATTGAGTTTTTAGCCGTTCTAGAGAGCCATTCTAATGGTCGGGGTGCCTCCAACGGTCATATAGCTTCATCATGGCGAATTCCCATTCTACGTTGTTCTGCTATTCCGATGGGGTTCAAGTTCTGCAGATCTGTCTCCTACAAAGTCTTTTTTGTATTCTTCTGTAGTTTTCTACCTTGGCTTTCTTCTTACTAAGATTCCTTGCCTTCTTTCCTATGATCTGAGTCTCTAGATTCCTCTTTCCATTCTTATTTTTACTTTCTCTTAGCCTAGTAGCTTCACACTGCTGATGTTCTTTCAAAGGGTTCGAAGATAATACCTCTTTTCTTACTAGGTCCCGGGTGGACATACTTTTTTTCTTTCATGGACAGGTTCTTTGAGTCTTCTTATGTTCTTTCAACTTCGACAGCTAATTCTTTGGCCCTCGGTTTCTTCGACTGATCCTCTTGTTCTTCTATTAGTCATGCTATTCTTCTGGTTATGAAGTCCCTTAATGCCTATTTTTTCTTTTCTGTAGCTTCCTCTTCTTCTTTCCTTCTGATCCGATCTTTCTTGATTCAAGTCTTTCCTAATAAAAGAGGGAGAGGGGTGTTGTTCTCAATAAACATAATAACTTCAAAGTCCTCTTCTGTTGATGTTTCATGAGAAATCATAGGTATATTAGTAACTCTTCCAAATAGGGTTATCATCTTTCCTTTAAACAAGCCTATCCTTCCCAATGAAGGTGTCATAGCAGGATGTCCCAAAATTTCCCAAGTGATTTCTAGCATAATATTCACATGTGTTTCTTTATCCAATACACAACCTATGTCGTAGTCTTCTATCCTTGTAACTATGCGCTATTTTTCTTTCAGGATCTCTGGTAAACTGATGTCTCTGTGATCATCCATTTCTGCTTTTAACTATATTAACATAGTCTCTGACTCATTTTCTGTATGATTCTTTAACATATCCTTAGTTTCTTGACCTTCTTTATAGTCTTCTTTTCTCATGTTCATCTTTTCAACTTTAGAAATCACCCTTGGGCAATACTCAGCCTCATGACCAATGGTTTTACAACAAAGACAAATAGGACCTGTACCAGGGCATTCCTTAGCAAGATGTCCTGATCTTCTGCAATTATAACACAGTGTCAATCCTCTCTTTCTTTTAAACGATCCCCAATCTCTCTTGTACTACGCATTGGCATCACATTGTTGTAACTGCAAAAAATTCTTTCTAGGTTCCTGCATCCACTTATTAGTCCAAAAATTCTTTTTATGCATAGGAATAACATATGTTTCTCTATTTCTATCAAATTCATTTAGATCAAATCTTTCTTCTATCTATGCCCTAACATTCAGATTAGAACAAAATCTATCAACCATACCTAGATTCATATTTTCGAAGAAATTTTTTCCCACTTAGCTTACCTTTACTAGAGCACAAAGCTTTAAGATCTTACCTCCTTTCAGATTCAATTTCTTTCTTAGCACATAACTTCACAAGTCAATTAGAATAATGCACACTACAACAACAGATCTATGCACAAATCTTTCTCTTTTCTTCATTTCCCAGCAATCACAGTTTCAGGTCTGCACAACAGAACCATTTGTTGGCACAGGGGCAGACCCAGGGTTCAACGCTTCAACATCGCACCAACAAAACCCTAACTACTGGCCCTTTCAGAAACACCTGTGAAGCATATGAAGTCTCACTTGAGGTAGAGGCATGGGCGGTTGTAGGACTCAAGTGTCTACAACGAAGCTGGGACATGGATCTATGATTACAATACTTAATAGAGCACTTAGCCAACAACATGCATTATATTACGATCCTTATTCACATCACAGACTTAACCCTTATTATAGATCAACACATTAACGATAGCGATCAAGTACTTCCCATCACTTAGCACATAGCATTAGCTCAGATATAACATTCATTCACATCATTAAGCACTAAGATACAACATCAGATGCATTAATTATACATAACATCAACAACAATAAGCAAATAATCACATAAGCAACATCGCAAAAAGCATATCAAGACAGATGATATACATGGCTCACCCCAGTGTGGGGCTACATCCACCAAATTCCTCTTCTTCTTTATTAGTCTGCAATCTCTTACATGCGTCTACTCTTGTGCACAAAGCCACGGAGCCCAACTCCGTAGTGGACAGGTGATCTATGCACAACGCACTAGATCCACCTTCCTCAAAATCAGGTCAAGACACAGATCCAACTCCTCAATAGCACAAAGCACTTACACAACGCTTTAACTTAGTTCTTCAAGTCCGAACACACTCTTTCACAAAGCCAACTAGTTATGCACTAAGTCGATCACAAGTAACTAGTAACTACTTCTTACATCCTTAGCTATCTATTTATATCATTACAAAAAGGCCTAATAATGGTTGAACCCATGGGCCGACATTCGTTAACCCATTACATAAACCCTAAAAACCCTTTTCTCACTCCACATGCCCACAAAACAAGCGATATCCCGTGATCTATGCTCCACCTGGGTGCTCCATCTTCGACCAGCCTGTCGAAGTGCCAAAAGTGGTCAAAACACGACCAATGTTTCCTCGAAACTTGGTCAAGGGCCAACACCGAGTGATCTTATTCTTTTCACGCTCGTTAAAGTATTTGAAGAAAACATCTATTGAGTATTAGTTTATCTCTTTTTCGGTCTCATCAGACGATTTTACGAAAAATGACATTTTCAAGTTTCCTTTAAGTATTTTTTAGACTCTCTAAATATGAAAAACCATCGAGTTTTCTTTGATTGGAGTCATAAAACAAACATTGAAATACCCATACGGGACTGAACCACTCCTTTCTAGGGTTTGTTAAACATAATCTATGGGACTCATCCGAAGGATGAGCTTACTGTTCAAGCATATGTTATCCTCCTCAAGCTTGTGTAAAAATAAAAAGGTACTCGCTAGAAATGGTGGGGTGGAAATTGGGAAATAAATGTATCTAAACCTATATTCTATGGAAGAGTCTCTTTTTAACATGACACCCTTTCACTCGCTTTGTGTCTAGGTTGGAAAATCCTTTTGTCTCTTGATCATACTCCTTTATAATATTACAAATTGGTCTGCGATCCCTGTTGTTGAGTCAGTGTTTCCAAGACAGTTGTCATGTCATCAATATGTTCAAAGAGAAGTTCAACCCGGAAAGCCTTCTATTGTGTCGGTCATTTCTGTAGTCCTTAATCCTTCTATTGGGTCGACCATCCCTGAGTTAGTCCTGAATCACTTGTTACTATGATCTACCTCAAATATTTTTATCCGATTCGTGTCATTGATGGGGGATACATTAAGGCCCTCCTATGACGAGTCTTTTCTTGTCGACTTCAACTTACTATCTAGCAACACGATTTAGAAATTATTTAGTACCTTAGAGCCTGCATGCCTCAATGGCAGGTTTCTTCACTTTCAATAGTGGGTTCACATAATTGACCCCTGATTGGAAGATTTCATCAAGTGTTCGACTACAACTCATAAATTCAAACCCGTTGGATTGTACTAGTGTATCTTGGGAGTCATTTACATTAATGGTGATTTCCCTCACACTTGTTAATGATATTCATTAATGACTGGTAATCAAGTGGTTTCTACCATGTTCGACTTCAACACATGTATTCACATGGTTAGATTCATACTATAGAGTGATGAATATGAAGACCCTGGATATTTTTTGACAGATTCAGGTTGCATTGGAGTATGTTCAGATTGTACTGTTACATAGATCCACAATGTATGTCTCATGGCTATGTTCAAATTTGAGTCTTTATCACATCGATCCACAATGTATTTTTGGTGGCTATGTTCAGATTTGAGTCATAATGACATGGATCCATAGTGTATGTTTGGTGGCCATGACCTATCTTACTTGACATGGATATTTTCATGTCGGAATTTATGCTTTGATTCATTTGTATTATGAGTATGGGAATTCCTACCTCAATGGTGATATATTATTGTACTATATTTTCTTGTTTGTTGGCAGGTTTCCGACCGACATGTTCCTTGTTACCTACACGCACTCGACAAAGTATTTAAACTATCACTTTGTTCTAACTTCATACTTTGGGGGGCTCTCTATTACACATTATTTTCATCAACCCTATGATCGTTAATGATTTAAACCTATCCTTTGTCTTTATAAGGATCAATGGTCTGAATCCCTGAAGAAGAATGAAGATACATTTTCCCAGAGAGATGGAATTATACTTTTCCTTTGCAAAAACCTTAGAAAAAGGGATCGTCACAACTTGCTTAGTGTTAAGGGTGTGGAAATATAGGATCATCGCAGGTTGCACCACAGTGGCCTGCGACGTCGTTGCAAATTTCTTAGTGTTAAGGGTGCAACGATTTTCATACGAAGGAAAAAGAACATCTTCTCGATTCTTCTAGAAGAGAAGCTTCGAGGGTGAGTTGGCCTACGATCGTTTTGGATCTGAGTCACATCCCTGATCTCTTGGGATCATCCTAACCTCCTCACCCTATCCTTTTCATCCTATAAAAGGAGAGGATATCTCATGGGAAAGTTAGATTGAGTTGGCTAGTGCTTAGTTGGAAAGTTATTGAGTTTTGTAGCTTCGAGTTTTTGGATCTTGTATGTTGGCTTTGAGATTTTCTTTGCCAAGATAGATTGTTGATCTCAGAACCCATGGAGAAGAAGTGTGTGGGAAGCAAGGAATTGTTGGAAGGGACCTTACAACATCACATTCTTATTCCTGGATGTTGTGTTGAAGTCGATAGGAAAAGACTATATCTTATCACTTTATGTCACATTCTCATTGCCGTAAGTGTCATAAGTGTCACACTTTTGTTGCAAGTGTTGTAAGTGTTTCATTATTGTCACCTAAGTGTCGCATCATGAACGACACCATGAAAACACTTGATACAACCCCTAAAACACGTTAGAAGAATAAGCCCCATCATTTGATAGTCGGAACAAAGTATTTTTCTATGGGAATTGGTCATCTTGGAAATTTTTGGAAGATCAACACTCGCCTACTCATATATTGGGAGGGCTATCACTCTATGTTTATATAGTAGGTCGTGTTGTAGATTTATGTTTCCCATTGTAAGGGAGTGCCGAATTGGTTGAGAAAATATTGGAAGAAATCCCCTTTTTCTCTAAAGACAACTATGAATGGATCGAGTTGGTTTGGATCAAATCTAACCCTCAGGATGCATCTAAGGGAGATATCACAACTGATGGAGTCATATCCTCAACTAATACCAAATATAACCAAGTTGGTTGAGCCTCTCAAAGCCTATAACGGGAGGCATTCTCATGGTGAACAATGGGAGGAAAATAATCAACAAAGCATTGTTATTATGATCGTGGATGTTTTGAGAAAGGGGTTGGAAAATGAAGACTTGGAGAGGCTGTTGCAACATCATCTGAAGGTTGTAAGTTTCTTTTTAAAGTTCTCATGAATATAATTGGCCTATTTCCTTCTAGTATGTGTTTACATGTACTTGTCTATGCTTGTTTTAATCTTTCATAGATAGATTGATTTTGTCTAATCCATTAGAGTAGGAGATAGTTGTTTGTCTCTTGTCATCCATTGCAAGTATTGTTCAGAACTCGCAGATTGGAGCAGTGTGGACAAACTTCTAAAGTGAGGTACATGATACTATCCCTCCTTATCTCTTTTCGATGGGCATAATTAATCTATAGGAATGGTAGTGTCCAAAGGTATTTTTCTGTCTTAGTAGAGGGGTTTGTACTCCAAGGGAAAATTCACCTATCCACAGGGGAATTATTCTGTAACAACATTTCCCTCTATATCATCGATAGAATGACATGAAGCCATGATAATAATTATTGGCGTCCTTAGGGATATTTTGTATACCTGCACTCACCAACAAAAGATATTAGACATTGTGATCGAGCATTGCAGAAGGAAAAAAAACATTACTATAAACTCATAGATGTGCATATAAGGGCATCCCCAGTGGTAGAATTGGGTTCATGGATCAAACCTACCACTGTTATGATCACAATAGGTTACGTTGAATATTTTTGCAAAAATATGAAAGACCTGATAGAAACTTTTCATGAGGTCGATGGCCACTTCAAAGGCTTCATCACAGACCTCATGAAGACGGCACCATCCATCGCCTCTATCGCATTATAAGAAACTTCATGGATCGAGGACGATCCAACTAATAGTGTTGGGGGACTATTGGAACTCTAAGGTTTTGGTAAGACTACACATGCAACACAAGTTAGCATTGCATGCATGCCAAAATTTTTGCATCCCAAGGTGCCAATATAAAATGCTTGAGCCAACCAATGATCTACTGCACACATCAAATAGTTTTGTATTGTACACAAAGACTTGGAGAGATCACATACATACCAAATCCTCAAAGATATTCATTAATAGTTTAAACCATTTTTGTAACAAATGAACTGCTCATGGTCGACATTGTGGGTGAGCTGGCAAGGTTGTCATGATTTCCTCACTCCAATAGACATAAGGGGGATTCTTGTGGATATGTAAGGGATGAATTTTTAGTTAACAAGGAGTTCATTGTTATGTTAATTGTATATGAGTTAGAGATCCAATTACACATTGCAGTAGTTCTTTTTATGTTCTATTTCACTAGTTGTTCAGAGATATTATGTGAATATGAGAGAGAAAGTAGATCAAGATCTGAGCATATTGTTGGTCTTTGTTTCACTCTAAATGCACTATGAGTAAGCTTCAACCCTTTGCGGATTAAAATGTAATTGAATGATGTTGATCTTAATAAATGAAACATGAAGCACACTTGTCTTTGTATCTTATGGATTCTGGTCTGAATGTATGTTTGTTATGTATTATTCTACTCAATACTTTGGTGAATGTTAGGAATTAATGTGAAATGAATGCATGGATCTGAGTTGAATGTTTCTTCTCTGTACTATTCCTTCATGATTTGCATGAAACTATGATCCCTATGATTCTCATGGTGTCTTGGGTGAGACCTTCTTTAGTCCTTGAAGATTGAATATGCTAACGACTATGGGGTATTTGTTGGTAAATGATTTCTAACCCTGGGTCTAAAACCCCAAGAGAACACTTTTCATTAAAGAATTTAGGACCAGCAAGGTAGATTTTGGGGATGCAAATTATACGTAATATGAAAAGAAAGAAACTTTGGTTTTCACAACAACAATAACTCGGAAAAGTATTGGAAACATTTAATATGGATGATCCAAAACCTCTAAGTACACCGCTTTCTTCTCATATTAAATCAATAACTAAAAAATGCCCCACTAGTATTGAAGCAATTTTTTTTTTGTCCAAGACTCCATATTCTTCAATAGTAGGAAGCCTAATGTATGTAATGGTATGCACTCACTATGCCATTTCACATTCAGTGGGATTAGTAAGTGGGTTTCTTACAAACCCAAACAAGGAACATTGTAATGAAATTAAATGGATTTAAGATACATTAAAGGCTCAATTGATTATTGTTTGTGTTTTTGAGGTACCAATACCTTCTTGGAACAATTTACAAATGTTGATATGGCAGGTGAAGTGGATTCTAGAAAATCCACAACATGCTACATCTATACCTTTACAGGGGCTAGAATCTCATGGGTATCTAGATTATAAAAGGTGGTGGCTACTTCTACCACAGAGGCTGAGTATATTGCAACAAATGATGCATGCACGAAAATGATTTGGATGAGACGATTCTTGGAGGAACTAGGTCTTGTAGTTTTGGAACTCTTCTGCAAAATTGTGTCTTCTGTCAACTATGCCTAAGCATATGGTTCTAAGTCCTCTATGGAAGGTAGAACCTACTCCTTCTCTTGATCCAACATGGAAGGCTCATAGAGTTTTAGATTCTCCACATCCACTACTAAGTAAATGCACATGTATGGGGGTAGACCGAGTCTATAGGCATTATATCCAACCTTTTCTACTACCTCAAAAGGACCATACCACAAAGCCTTGATATTCTTACCAAGACCCTATAGTCTTTCCTTATTTAGTTGTAACTATACTATGTCTCCCACTCTAAATGTTCTCTCTATTCCCTGTTGATCATATCTAGCCTTATACTTTTCATGTGACTTATTTAGCCTTTGCTGTACTTGCAAATGGATTTTCTTGATCTTCTCAAGAAGCTTTTATACTTATAATGCATCTTTTGTGAGGTCCTCCCTTAATCCTCCTTTTTTTCCATAGACAACTTCCAAGCATGAAGGTGACAAGTATCTAAAACATTTTTCAAAAGGTGACTTACTAGTAGAAGTGTGTATTGCTCTATTATAAGATTGTTGTATGTAGATCATATTTTCATCCTAGGTCTTCATATGCTTTTGATTGTAACCCCTCAAAATCTACACCAAAGTCTTGTTGATTACTTCCATCTGCCCATCTATTTGTGGATGGAATGCTATAGACCTCTTGAGATTAGTGTCCATCTTCTCCCACAATGTAGTCTAGAAGGCACTGAGAAATATGATGTCCTTGTCTAAGATGATGCTCCTTGGTATCCCAAAGTGCACCCAGACCTGTTCAAAGAAAAAGTGTGTTGCTTCTTGTCCCTTTATGGTATTTTTACAAAGCACGAGGCTCCACATTTTGTTGAACCTGTCAACTACCAAAAACAAATGGTCACGTCCCTTTCGCATGGTTGGTAAACCTCCCACAAAATCCATGGAAATGCTTTCCCAAGGTTGAGTGGGTACAAGTAAGGGATGGTATAAACCTTGCTTCCTGTTACTGGGATTGTTGGTACAAAAAATTATAAATCCTCTAATATACCATGCTACATTTTATTGCATTTTGGGCCATTATACATATCTCTGTAAATTGGCAACTCTCTTCCCAACACCAAAATGTACTGCAACCTTGGAGGTGTGAGCCTCTCTGATGAGTTGCAATTGTTCACATTTAGGGACATAGAGCTTATTGATCTTGTAAAGTAAAATATTCTTGAAATGATAGTCAGCTTTTCTGTCACCTTCTTCTATATGAATTTGGCCCTGTAGTTGTTGAAACGCCTCCTTGAAGTCCTCATATTTTGTGTATTCCTCTCTGTATGCATCATGGGTAAAATGATCCATGTGCATCAAAGTTACCAAAGTTATAATATTGGATGTGGGTGGTATTGAAATCATGTCTGCCAACTTGTGTGTGCTATCCTTCTTATACTTGATGACTAGATCAAATTGTTGTAAGAACCCCATCCATTTGTATTGCCTGTTTTTTTGTAACTTACTTTGGGCCTGCAAATACTGGAGTGGTTGGTGATCTATGTATATGATGGTCTCCTTTCCCATCAGATAGTGCTTTCACTTTTTAACAGCTTGTACCAAGGCATAGAGCTCTTTGTCGTAGGTAGGGTAGTTGAGAACTACCCCATGAAATACTTTAGAATGATATCATACATTCTTTCCTCCTTGCATAAAAACTGCTCCCATGGCATACCCACTTGCATCTATCTCCACTTCTAAGGGATTCTGCAAGTTTGATAGTGAAAGCACTGGTGCTTGATTGAAATTTATTTTCAGCTCATCAAAATCCTTTTATTGATTCTTTCCCCACTGGAAACTCTTGCCACTCATTGTTATGGTGTGGAGTGGTGCAACTGCTATTGAAAATCGAGATATGAACTTTCACAAGTACTATGATTCCCTAACAAATCTCCTAAATTTTATGCAATTTGTAGGAATTGGCCATTTCATGACGACCTCCATTTTTTGGGACCTATTTTGAGCTCCCCTCCACCACTCACATACCCAAATTACACTAAAGATTGCTGAGAAAAATCGCATTTCTTGAGGTTAGATTCTTTAGAGTCTCTAACACTTGCATGTGATATTTGATGTGCTCCTCCGAAGTAGCACTATAAACCAGTATATCATCCAAAGAGAAAATAACAAATGAATCTAGATAAGGGCATAAAATATGATTCATTAGTCTCATAAATGTATCCTATGCATTGCATAAACCAAATGGCTTAACCAAACACTCATACACACATTTCCTTTTCTTGAAGTCAATCTTCCATGTATGTTCTTCTTTGACTCGTACCTGGTGATATCTTGATTTCGAATCCAGCTTAGTGAAGTACTTGGCATATTGCAGTTGGTCCAATATATCATTGATCCTGGGTAGAGGGTATCGATTCTTCAATGTAATCTTGTTCAATGCCCTATAATTGGTACACATTCTCCAAGTCACATCCTTCTTGGGTACAATTATGATGGGTGACCCACAAGGTGAGATACTTGGCCGAATCACACCCATCTCGAAAAAATTCTACAACTACTTCTTTACTTCATTTTCTTCTAGAATGGATTGTCTATACAACCCAATATTTGGCAAGGGGGAGTCTGGCAATAATTGGATTTCATGCTCCACTTCCCTCTTTGGTGGTTTCCCTTTAGGCTCCTGGAACACTCCTCTGTATGCATGTAGAAAATCCTCCAATTTATGTTTCTTCTCTTTAGTACACCCTTCCATGTATGTATTTACTTTTAACGACTCTTTACTAGATTGATTTTCTCTTAGAATAACTAAAACATGTTTCTTACTAGAACTAATCAATTTCTTAGCTTGATGGGAACTTACCAGTGAAATTTTTTATTTTCCTTTGTGCACGTTGATGATGAAGGATTTCCCATCCTTGATGAGGCGGTACCGAGTGGTCTCTGCATGAATATAACATCCATCATATACATGTAGGGGATTACAAACACTACTCCACATACATCCAGTGGTACTACATTCAATTATACTTCATCTATAAAATCAACACTTACAACAAATTTAATCTTTCACTGCTTTGTTACCTTGATATATGCATCCTTGTTTACCCAACCCAATGGATAGGGATAGCATGATCCTGAACCTCCAATCCAATATTGTTGACCATATATGTTGCTATGATATTATCCTATGAACCAGAGTCAAACAAAGAATTTATCTTGGTATTTTTTACCCGAATATTTATGTGGAAGAGCTTAGTCATATCCTTCTCTTCTTGGTGATGAAGGATACTAAGATTCACCTCCTTGTGCATAGATGTGCATAAATTATTTCCATCCACATCTAATATACTTTCCACCTGATTGCTCTAATATATGGCTAGGAGGTTCTTTTTTTTCCATCCTTCTTGCAATTTTTCGGGTTTATCTATAGATGTAGTTTCCAACACTTTTATTCAGTGTCGCCATCAATGTTTCAATGATTGAAATGGTTGCTAGGATATTTGCACTAATGTTTCATGGCTATTGTCTTCTTATCTTTTCCCCCTGTCCACTTCTCCTTCCCCTCCTTGGAAGCGTTTTGGTGCTCTTTCTGCTTTGAGCCAATTGGATGTCCCCTCCTTTGGCCTATGTTTTCTAGGTACTGTGCTTGTACACATGCCTCATCCACTATCCTTCACTTGAAGAGAATCACCTGCTTTCGTAGATGGCTATGTAAACCCCCAAAATGCTTGAGGAGTACATTTGGATTCTTGGGAGAGATATCCAACATGATAGCCATCTTTCTAAACTCAACGGTGTACTACACTCCGCCCTTGTCTCTTCCTTAAGTAGTGCCACCAAATCCATTGGTCCTCTACATACCCGATAGGATAGAATTGGGACTTTATGAGGGTTTTGAATTCCTCCCAAATAGTTACTGGCGGATCACCCTCTAGCCTAAGTGTTTCCATATGGATTTCCCACTAGGTTAAAGCTTGACCCTCTAATTTCAATCTAACAAATATAATTTTATGGTCTTCATCTATATGGTGGACGCTAAAATAAAATTCTAATTGATACAACCAATGATTCAATTTTAATGCATCAATATCACCTTGGTGTTAGGAAAACAGGATCATGGAGAAATAAAATAAAACAAATGAAGAAATAAAACACATAAGATACACAATATAATAGAGACACAGATATACGTGGTTCACCCAGTGTGGGCTATGTCCACTAGAGAAATTGCCAGGTCCTTCCTTTATGATTATCCAACAAATGAAGGGATACAAACTACAACACACCTATTGTAACTTCCTCTTCTTTCTCTCACAATCTCCTCACTCATAATACAATATTCATAATGATGCATAGCCATAATACATTTCCCTCATAAAAGAGGGTTGCCTTCTATTAGGGTCCTATAAATTATAGGAAGTTTGATTATTAAGTTTCTATTTGTTGTCTCTCTCATGAAAAAAGCTCCTGGCTTGCTTGGTTTCCTCGGATGAATTTCCCCCTCCATCCATTTTTCCCAATCCTTCATTCACGGCTGCACCAATCACTCCCCTGTCCATTCATCTTATTCACCACATCTCGCCCGCCAATCATTCCTGCACAAAATTAATGTTAGACAAGCTTAGGGTAAATGAAAAACAATAACTTAATAAGTATTAGTGAACATTGTTAAGGATTAATAATTAGTAAATTAGGTTAGTAGGTTAGTAATTAGATTAGGCTAATAATTAATAGTTTTAATAATAAATTAAAATAATTAATAAATAATTATTTTTAATTAATAAATAATTATTTTTAATAAATAAATAATTAAGTTTGAATAAGTAATTAATAATTATTAAAACATTATAAAATTAAAAAATTAAAACAAAAAAACAAATAAAAATTCAAAAACAAAAAACATTCAAAAACAAATGAATAAAACAATTCAAAACAAAAAACAAAACAAATAAAAATTAAAATGAATACAAATTAAAACATAAAACAAAACTAAATAATAAAAAAATTAAAACATTATAAATAAAACAAAAACGAAACATTATAAATAAAAAAAACAAATAAACTAATACTAACTCTACCCTAAGTCTAAAATCCCCATTTCTGTACTTCATAATTCATGTTTAATAACAAAACAATCAACAATCATACTATTATTTCAGACCCCCATGCCATCCGAACTTTAACGAGGGGGGGGGTCCAAAAAGTAGCTGTACAAATGCCACATGTGTCATTCCCACAACATTTTGATCCCCCCCCCCGAAAACCCCCTTTCCCCAATTCAAAAACCGTTTTTTGCCCATTTCGACCAGTAATTTTCCGAGGAGATTTAGGGGAAAAAAATGATGAATTTTGAGAAACGAAAAGAGGTTTTTTCTAAAAATAGGATAGATAAAAATAACCTCTCCCATATTTCTCATCTCTGTTACATATTGGGAGAATAAAAATCATCTTTGAGCCCTATTTTTCGAGATTCAAGATTTTCTTGTTTGAGACATCTTTTTCAAACCCAGATCTCGAACAGTTGGAGATGAATTTCAAAAACACGAGAGAGGTTTTTTCTCAGAACAAGTTGATATACAAAAACCACCCCCATATTTTACACAACTATCTCATAGTGGGAGAATCAAAGACTTCCTTGGACCCCATTTTTCAGAATTTCGGGGGGTGAATAATTCAAAATGACCGAGCAAAGAGAAGACATTGAATAGACACATCATAAAAAACTCCCATCAAATTGGTTCCCAGATGTACCTAAAAACTAACCATAGCCTCAGATCTAATTTTTCTCCATATCTATGATCTTTTGTTAAATCGAATTTACTATTTTTAGTAAAGTTGTTGGGGATTTTTTCTACATTAATGTAACTAGATCCATGATTATAGACAACAGTAATTGAACTCCTGGCAGCCTATTGTGGTGATGGGATATTATATATTTGGAGGCCTTTTTATGTAAAAGGGGGTTGGAATGCCGGGAATATGGCATGCCTGTGTATTTGAAAGTTATTTAATTTTTCAGGAACTTTAATAACAAAGAGTGTTTCTGATAGCAGAGATTCATCACAGTGCTTATTTTCAATGAGTTTTCCCTTTGTAATGCTGATGCAGACCCCCCAGCCCTCAAGCCGAGATCTGTATAGGATCGATCTCCTTCGAATCCATAGAACCGAATTAGTTCTTTCAGGCCCTCACTAGAACCCCATGAATTTGATCCACAAGTCCTTCATGAAAACTCCACCGGCACAAAAAATGCACTAGGCATGAGTCTTCACCTCCACAAGGCCACTAGATATGACCACGACCTTTTTCGAAAAGGGATTTCAGGTTTTTCGACTTCGACGGTTTCAACACCAAGATCCCTGGCTCCTTGTCATTAGAAGTCTCGAAAATACGAACCCCGAAATGGCGAAATGTGTGACCGCAACCCACTCCAAAGATACGTCGCGTTTTGCAACTTCGGGGGTTTTCAACTCAAAGTGCCCCGACTCCTTTTCCTCAGGATTTATGAAATGCCGAACCCCGAAAGGGCTGACGAGTGACAAGCTCCTCGCTTGGATCCTGTCCATGTGACTCTGTCCCGTGACCCGGTGCTATTCCTCCGAATTCTTTTGGGTTTTCGTGTTTCAGGATTTCGCGATTCCGTCTGCAACAATTCTTGACCCTTCAAACTCCCGGGTCCCGGAATACTGAAATATCGAACCCTGAAATGCCGAAATTCCACTTCAAAGGGAGATCAACAGCTGTGAGCCTCCCATGATCCGACGACTTAGGTTCTTTTGGGATTTCGTGGGTCAAGAGTCCTGACTCTTTCCCTTTGTATCTCCCGGTAGCCGAAATGCTGAAATCTCCTTTCGGGGATTTCCCCAAAACCTTGACCGCTCACCATGTGTCCTCCTTGTGGACGGTCACAATGCTTTTAGGATTTCGTGAGTCGGGACTTCTTGTCTCACGACTCCTTCTCCTTGAACTCCCGGTATCTAAAACCCCGATGGCTTCCGAATTTTTGCCACGCGTCCTCTTGACGATGGACGACCCTGATCTTTTCGAGACTTTGACAAGTCCTTCCCTTTGCATTTATGAGGGTTATACCTCGTGCACCTTCTCCTGGATCTGATGGATATCGACTCACTGCACTAGATCTGATGGCCCAGATCTGTTCTTCTACACTCTCTCCTCCTGCTACCTTGACACGAAACTCAATGGTCCAGATCTTTTCTCCAGTGCCTGAATCAATGACAGTTGTGCTCTCCTGAGCTCACGCTTCTTCATTCCCCTTGGAATATTTCTTGCTCCAAAAGGCCTCGGCCTTTGTCTCTACTGCGAAGCCTATATCCTTAGCTCCCGCCTGTATTCTAAGGATGATGTCCCTCCTGACCTTTGTCGATTGTGAAACCTCAAAGGGTTCATTGACTTCCTACTCCTCCCAACTATTTCTCTATGCGCAAGGGCATTGTTCCTCCTGAGCTTCTAAACTTGAGACAAGTTCACTCTGAGCACACTCCTTGCGCTATTACTTCTGAACTTAAGAACTTCAGAAAAGTTCTTATTTGCAGACTCCTTGTGCTGCTGAGTTTTTCGGATAACTCAATTCAAAGTATTTCTTGCAAAGAAATGCTTCACGCCCTCCTGGTGTTCTTTTGCTCGATGCACACCTTGCAGAGCCTTTCTTCACAAAGTGTTCAGTAACTCTGTAAGTGCCTTCTCCTTGACACTTCCCTTTCCTTAGAACTCAAAATAGAGTTCCCTGGTGCACTCTATGCACTCGCTCAATTCCCTCTTGGTAGAGCTCTACAGAACCTTCAGTAGTTTTGTCTTCCCTGAGCTCGAAATAGAGTTCCTCCTATGCACTCTATGCACGTGCTCAATGCCCTCCTGGCAGAGCTTCTACAGAACCCTCAGTGATTCTGTTTTCTTTGTGCCTTTCTCTGCATAGTCTCACCTCCAAGGTATTCAACAACCTTGAGGTATCCTCCCCGAGTCAATGACTTCCTCGGGTGTGCCCTCCTGGCACATCTTTGTCTGAAATTCCACAAAATTCAAAAGTGCACTCGTTGCACTGGCTTAC
The DNA here is from genome assembly GCA_009831015.1 of Picea engelmannii. Taxonomy (NCBI): domain Eukaryota; kingdom Viridiplantae; phylum Streptophyta; class Pinopsida; order Pinales; family Pinaceae; genus Picea; species Picea engelmannii. The sequence goes on along the minus strand of ML821746.1, from coordinate 37,505 downwards.
AGAACCCGCAACATTCTATCATGCAACCTCTTGCATGAAGCCTTAAAGAACCAGACCTGAAAATCAAAGAACTCAACAGATAGGAAAATCTATCTATCCCTGCATATGGAATTTAACATACATCTACAACATATCATAAACACATGAAGAAATTCATCAACATACACAGAATAACATGCAGGAAAAAATGCTCTGATTGTATTAACATGAGATGATTATTTACAATGTGAGCTCGGACTGCAACAAAGTCTCAACTCTCCTCTCTTCTCCCTATTCTCTATTCTCTTCTCTTCTTCTCTATAGAATCTATCGACTAATGCCTACATATACAAAGGATATTTTTACAAAAGGGGGCTCCTCGAGCGCTTCCCTCCATCCTCACCAACTCTCATTAATTTACATTCAATTTCATTGAATGGCGATCTAATCCAAATCGGATCTAGATCTCAGCCTTACAACTATTTAAGGCAACCTTTATCTAAAGCTTGCGTACATGCATGGATTTTGTCTCTACCAGCCTTACAATCATTTAATACAATTTCAAAATTTGAAATTTGAAAGTGAGAGAGTTGCACCTCTCTTCTCCATTGAACACATGCTTTGATGTGTTGGTTGGCTGGCACGTAGCTGGCTTGGAGCAATGCTCCTGCATCATACTCCTCTGCTGTGAAAATTTCATGAGCTCCTACTCATGAGCTTCCCAGCATGGTTGTTGAAATCCACCCGGATCCCAAATAGTTCTCCAGAGCTGTCCATTTGCTCCACTGCTTCACTGTTGCTGCTGCTGGTGGTGCCCTACTGCTATTGCAGGTTCTCCTCTGCTCAGCTTCCCCTCACTGGTAGCTTCTGCTGTTGACCTCAACATCAGCCTTCTGATCTCCTCAATTATCTTGTCTAGCTGCTCCCAAGGCTGGCTCTCCTTATGTAGCCTGCTCCACTGCACTTCTTCCCTGCAAATGGGTAGATCAAATAGATCTCCCATCCCATCTTCCTCCTCTCTTGTGGCATTGAGTTGCCACTCTGCTACAAACTCCAATTCTGCAATCCTATCACTAAGTTGTTGCTTAGCTTCCTTCTCTGACAACTTTTCTTTTGCCAGTTCTCCTGCTGGTTCAGCTCCAACTTCCTCTAGTTGCTCTTCAGACTGGAATTTTCCTTCATCTTCTGTTGCATGCCTCGACATTGTAGTTATCATCAACTGTTCAGCTCCTTGTCTGAAATTTTCGAGCAATTCCTCAGAATGCTCCTCTGCTAACATCTGCATGACTGTCTCCTCTCGGTAGTCATCTACTAGTTCTAGATCGTTCAACCAATCCTCCAACAATTCTAGCTCCTTCTCCCAAGGAGTGAGCATCTCAACTGTGTGCTCCTCTTCTTTTCCTTGGGCAGCTTCTGACATCTGTTCCATCTCTTTGACAGTCACAGCTGGTTGTCTTTCTACTGTTGCAACACCCGCGACATCTTCCCTGGCCTCGTCTTCATTGCTTGGTAGGAATACCTTTATCCCTCCAATCATCAGAATGCTCTTTTGATCTTCCTTCTCTATTAGTTGTCATTACCGATATGAACTCACCTCTGAGTTCATGAGACTCTCACATGGCCTCATCTTCTCTCCCTTTCCCACCTGGCAATCTGGGATTTCTATCCTACCCACCTGGAAGTTTATGAGATCTTTAGTTAATCTCATACCATTTCCCTCCTGGCAATATGAATTTCCATTACTGTCCTCCTGACAGTCTATGAGATCCTCCAATGATCTCATTTCATTACCCACCTTGCAATTGGAAAATTCATTTCTGCCCTCCTAACAGTTTATGAGACGTGAAAATGATCTCTCTTCCTCATCACCAAGATTCTTCCCAGTCTCTGGTTCACAGATATGAACCATCTCCTCTTCATCTTTGAGATTTTAACATACCTCAACCATCTTCTCAACAGTCTCTGCTGCCTTCTGGCCAACAATTTCTTAACTAGCCACTTCACCTTCATTTTCATGGGCCATTCATATACCCATCGCGATTTTGCATCCTGTTGCATTCGAAATGCAATCTCCTCCATCCTCGCTCTTATCTCGTCGAGTTCTTTGTCCATCTCAGCCTTGCTCTGCTGATGGTGGTTCTTCTTTCCACCGCGTCCATGGCCTTCAACAGCCATTTTCCTATTCTTGTCTGCCCTCCTGGCAAACTTGTTGTTGTCACTCTGCAACCGTGAGTGCTTCCAGCCTTTTCTTCAGTCTACCTGTCTGTCTATTGACTTTTTCTCACCTTGCAACAATCATCACAGAGCTTCTACATTCTATCTTCCTTTTCCTCTAGCTCCCTCTGCCTGAAATATATAGACAAAATCAAGCTATGATACCACACTGATGCATATCAAACTACTTCTTTTCCTCTAGCTCCCTCTTCCTGAAATATACAGACAAAATCAAGCTTTGATACCAAAACTAATGCAGACCCCCTAGCCCTCGGGCTAAGATCCGCATAGGATTGATCTCCTTCGAATCCACAGAACCAAATTAGTTCTTTCGGGCCCTCACTAGAACCCCACGAATTCGATCCACAAGTCCTTCACGAAAACTCCACCAGCACAAGAAATGCACCAGGCATGAGTCTTCACCTCCACTCGAACACCAAATATGACCACGACCTTTTCCGAAAAGGGATTTTTGGTTTTGCGACTTCGAGGGTTTCAACACCAAGATCCCCAGCTCCTTGTCATCAGAAGTGATGAAAAGAAGAACCACGAAATGCCAAAATGTGTGACCGCATTCCACTCCAAAGATACATCGCATTTCGCGACTTTGGGGGTTTTCAACTCAAAGTGCCCCGGTTCCTTGTCCTCGGGATTTTTGAAATGCCGAACCCCGAAACTCTGAAATGCCTAACCCTGAAAGGGAAAGAGAGTGACAAGCTCCCTGCTTGGATCCTATCCACATGACCTTGTCCCGTGACCCGGTGCTATTCCTCTGAATTCTTTTGGGTTTTCGCATTTTAGGATTTCGCGATTCCGGCTGTAACAGTTCTTGACCCTTCGAACTCCTGGGTCCTGGAATACCGAAATATCAAACCTCGAAATGCCAAAATTCCACTTCAAAGGGAGATCAATGACTGTGAGCCTCCCATGATCCGACGAATTACATTCTCTCGGGATTTCGTGGGTCAAGAGTGCCGACTCTTTCCCTTTGTATCTCCTGGTAGCCAAAATGCCGAAATCTCTATTCGGGGATTTCCCTGAAACCTTGATTGCTCGCCACGTGTCCTCCTTGTGGACTGTCATGATGCTTTCAGGATTTCATGAGTCGGGACTTCTTGTCTCACGAATCCTTCTCCTTGAACTCTCGGTATCCGAAACCCCGATGGCTTCCGTATTTCTACCACACATCCTCTCAACGATGGACGACCCTGATCTTTTCTTGACTTTGACAAGTCCTTCCCTTTGCATATACGAGGGTTAAACCGCATGCACCTTCTCCTGGATCCAATGGCTATCGACTCCCTGCACTAGATATGATGGCCCAGATCTGTTCTTCTACGCTCTCTCCTCCTACTTCCTGGACACGAAACTCAATGATCCAGATCTTTTCTACAGTGCCCGAATCAAACAACAATTGTGCTCTCCTGAGCTCACGCTTCTTCCTTCCCCTTGGAAGATTTCTTGCTCCAAAATTCCTCGGACTTTGTCTCTACTACGAAGCCTATATCCTTGGCTCTCGCCTGTATTCTAAGGACATTGTCCCTCCTAAGCTTTGTCTATTGTGAAACCTCAAAGGGTTCCTCGACTTCCTGCTCCTCCCGACTATTGCTCTGTGTGCAAGGGCATTGTTCCTCCTGAGCTTCTAAACTTGAGACAATTTCACTCTGAGCGCACTCCTTGCTCTATTCCTTCTAAACTTAATAACTTCATACAAGTTCTTATTCGCACACTCCTTGTGCTGCTGAGTTTTCTGAATAACTCAATTCCAAGTATTTCTTGCAAAGAAATGCTTCACGCCGTCCTGGCGTTCTTCTGCTCGATGCACACCTTGCAGAGCCTTTCTTCACAGAGTGTTCAATAACTCTGTAAGTTCCTTCTCCTTGACACTTTCCTTTCCTTAGAGCTCAAAATAGAGTTCCCTGGTGCACTCTATGCACTAGCTCAATGCCCTCTTGGCAGAGCTCTACAAAACCTTCAATAGTTCTATCTTCCCTGAGCTCGAAATAGAGTTCCTCCTGTGCACTCTATGCATGCGCTCAATGCCCTCCTGGCAGAGCTTCTACAGAACCCTCAATGATTCTGTTTTCTCTATGCCTTTCTCTGCACAATCTCACCTCCAAGGTATTCAACAACCTTGAGGTATCCTCCTTGAGTCAATGAATTCCTCTGGTGTGCCCTCCTGGAACGTCTTTGTCTGAAATTCTGTATAATTCAGAAGTGCACTCGTTGCACTGGCTTATAGAACCCACAACATTCTGTCATGCAACCTCTTGCATGAAGCCTCAAAGAACCATACCTAAAAATCAAAGAACTCAATAGATAGGAAAATATATATATCCCTGCAGATGGAATTTAACATACATCTACATCATATCATAAACACATGAAGACATTCATCAACATACACAAAATAACATGTAGAAAAAACTACTCTGATTGTATTAACATGAGATGCTTCTTTACAATGTGAGCTCAGACTGCAACATAGTCTCGACTCTCCTCTCTTCTCCCTATTCTCTCTTCTCTTCTCTGCTTCTCTACAGAATCTATTGGCTAATGCCTACATACACAAGGGATATTTTTACAAAAGGGGGCTCCTCGAGCACTTCCCTCCATCCTCACCAACTCTCATTAATTTACATTCAATTTCATTGAATGGTTGTCTAGTCCGAGTCGGATCTAGATCTCATCCTTACAACTATTTAAGGCAACCTTTATCTAAAGCCTCCGTACATGCATGGCTTTTGGCTCTACCAGCCTTACAATCATTTAATACAATTTCAAAATTTGAAATTTGAAAGTGAGAGTGTTGTGCCTCTCTTCTCCATTGAAAATGTGCTTTGATGTGCTGGTTGGCTGGCGTGTAGCTGGCTTGGAGAAATGCTCCTGCATCAAATGATCATTTCCATTAATGTTTATTCTTTTCCAATATTTGAATGACAATATATGTTTGGAATTCATCTTTATTTGATGCTCCATTCATGCAGTGAATATTGGTCTATGTGTTAAATATTTCATCTTCAGAATTCATCTGTATATGTTGCTTTGTTCATGAATATATATATTATGTTTTTATTCTAACGTTACATTTGAGAATTCATCCTAGATGATCTCATTTGTAATGGGATTTTCTCATTTCAGTCCTACCATCATCTGAATGCTTTTATTGCTGGAAATTGTGCTTATCTTTCCTATGTTCCCTAAAAAATGCATTGTTGTGTTAATCTTCCAGATCTATCTCAGAAGTTGACTCCATTGCCCAATGGCCTTCCCTTTTTGTTCCAAACCAACAATTCAACAAACAAACATCGAACTATCATAACTAGCCTAACCTTCTAAACTCAAACAAATCTAAATCCTATAGAGAGATCCCTCTCTGAAGTTGGCAGGGCTAGATCCCAGCTTCAAAAGTGGTTTTGTGGTTACCTCTGTCAGTTTCTTCCTCAACCTATAAAATTACAGAGTGATAACATTTTGGTGACCATACTAGGGATCTTCATCAGAAAAGTGTATCAAGTTCCAGATCTGATTACTGATGGTGAACAATGATCAGACACAAGAAGGATGAATTATTCACTTTGTAACTCCATGTTCAAAGTATCCAGAGCTTCAAAGTTTTCAAGGCAACTCCATGTTCAAAGTATCAAGAGCTTCAAAGGTTTCAAGGTGACTCCACTATCAAAGAATCCAGATTTTAGAGCATTCATGGAAACTCCAATACATGTTGATCAAATTTCTTGCAAAACAAGATGAATGGGTATGTGACAAATCCTCTCTCTTGTGAAGTTTTAAAGGAATTCATGGATAATTTAGTAGAGTTCCCAATTGATGAAAGTTTTTCAACAACCTTGTTTCATTGTTTGAAATCAAGCAAATTGTCTCCTAAGGGTAAATGTTTTTTTCTTGAGTTAGTCGTTGAAATATTTGAGAAGGATATTGAACTTTTGGATTCTCAGATTCATTCATATAATTTCCAAGATCCTAAACAATTCTTGGAACATCTTTCTCCTCCAAAACAAGAAGAAATTGTATTACCTTTTGATTTGCAAATTGATGAGGATTGTGATTTCAAGTACAAAACTGAAACTGTAGAGTTAGAATCAGGGTTTAACCTTGAGGATACAACTGTTGATGAAATCATCCATGAGAAACTGGTCATTAAAGGCGTGGAAGACAAAGTAATTAATCATGCATTTATTGATCCTGTAGCAGACTACATGAAGGATTTTTTCAACTTAAATGATCAATCATGTTTTCAATAGTTGACATTAGACTTTACATCTTTGATGCTGTGGAAAAAAGGTCAAGTTGTCCTTTTGATTGTGCTAAAAAACAGTCAAGCAGTCCACTTGTTTCAGCAACTACTTGAATGAATTCACTGGCATTTTTGTATTATTTGATTCAACATGATTTTTAGGAGTGTAGAGTAGCTAGCAACGTGCAAATAAGCTCATCTCTTTGAGCATTCCTTTCAGCAATTTTTTCAATCTTCAGTTTGATTTGGTTTCAGTTGAAGGATCATAATAGGTACAGGTTGCAGAATAAATTTTTGAGATCAGCCCAATAGATAAGGCACAATTTTTCATATTCAGATATATGTGGTTCTTGACACCTCTTAAAAGAGCTACCATCCCCCATTGGAGCCTATGTTAGGGTCCTATAAATTATAGGAAGTATGATTATTCAGTTTCTATCTGTTGTTTCTCTCATGACAAAAGCTCTTGGCTTGCCTGGTTTCCTCAGATGACTTTGCCCCTCCATCCATTTTTCCCAATCCTTCATTCACAACTGCGCCACTCACTCCC
>ML821746.1:0-30407 GCA_009831015.1 Picea engelmannii | reverse complement strand
CTGCCTATGTATTTGAAAGTTATTTATTTTTTCAGGAACTTTAATAACAAAGAGTGTTTATGATAACAGAGATTCATCACGGTGCTTATTTTCAGTGAGTTTTCCCTTTGTAATGCTCATTTCCATTAATGTTTATTCTTTTCCAGTATTTGAATGAGAGTATATGTTTGGCATTCGTCTTTATCTAATGCTCCATTCATGCAATGAATACTTGTCTCTGTGTTAAAGACTTCATGTTCATAATTCATTTGTATATGTTGCTCTGTTCATGAATCTATATCTTATGTTTTTATTCTAAAGTTACATCTGAGAATTCATCCTAGATGCTCTCATTTGTAATGGTATTTTATTATTTCTGTCCTGGCATCATCTAAATGCTTTTACTGCTAGAAATTGTGCTTATTTTTCCTCTGTTCCCTAAAAAAGACACTGATGTGTTAATCTTCCATATTTATCTCAGAAGTTGGATCCATTGCCCAATGGCCTTCCCTTATTCTTCCAAACCAACAATTCAACAAAAAAACATCGAACTGTCATATCTATCCTAACCTTATAAACTCAAACAAATCTAAATCCTATAGAGCGATCCCTCTCTGAAGCTGGTAGGGCTAGATCCCATCTTCAAAAGTGGTTTTGTGGTTACCTCTGTCAATTTCTTCCTCAACCTAAGAAATTATAGAGTGATAACACCTTCTAGGGAAAAAACTCTTAACATAACTTCTACCGTCATATCTGTGACCTTATAATGAACGGTCCAAATTTACAATGAAATTACAATATACATTTACAAGGCAATTTTTTCTTCGGGGGCTAAACCATCGAACCCCCTCCAGGGGCCTGCTTGCCCCCAGACCCTGCAAGGGGGGTAACCCCCCCTGCACTCCCCCATGTGGATGAATGTACATTCTTATGTGGTGTAACGTCTTCATGGGGTATAAACATGGTTGAAAAAAACGACCTCTGAATCAAGAAGATAATCAGGCTCCACAACGAACAATCTCCCACTTGGAGATTGATATCAACAACTCCACCGCTGTTGTATATGTGGGAATATACAACAGAAGAAGAAAATGTTCTACTAGTAGAAGATATGAAACATAATCTTCTAAGTGTAAGTCAAATGTGTGACCAAGTTCATAAAGTTACTTTTGATTCACAAAAATGAAAGATAAGAAAAGAAGGTTCAAGAAAATTGATTTCTACAGTTGTGAGAACTTCAATCAACATATATGTGTTAAGTGAAATTGGAAATGAAAAGTGTTGTCTAGAAAAGAAGATGAAAGTTGGCTATGGCACAAAAGAATGGGTCACATACATTTTGATAACTTTGTCAAAGTCATAAAAAGAGAAGTAGTCAGATAAATGCCCCAGATCACGAAACCAACTAACGCTTTATGCAAGAATTGTCAACAAGGAAAACAAACAAAGACCAAATTCAAATAAAAAGAATATTCAACAACAAAAATACTGGAAATTGTGCATACTGATCTAGTTGGACCAGCTACAACAAAGATTTTAAAAGGTGAGAAATACTTTATGTTATTAGTTGATTATTATACAAGAATGACTGTAGTTTTCTTTCTCAAGAATAAATCAGAATATTTTGAAAACTTCAAGATCTACAAGGAAATCGTTGAAAATGAAATGGATTCAAAACTAAAATGCTTGAGATCTGATAATGGAGGATATTTCACTTCAAAGGAATTTATGGAATACTACAACAATGATGGAATAAAAAGACAATTCTTCGTTGCTAGGACACCTCAACAGAATGGAGTTGTTGAAAGAAAGAACATGACAATATAGGAAATGGCTCGAAAAATGCTAATGGATTCCAAACTGACAAATATTTTTTGAACACAGATAGTTCATACAACAATTCACATTCAAAACATAGTAATGCTCGTAAACAACACTGGCAAAACTCCCTATGAGATATGGAAAGGAAGACCAACAAATGTGAAGCACTTCAAAGTTTTTGGGGGAAAATGCTACATCAAAAGACAATATGACAGAATGGGAAAGTTTGACTCTCGTGTGGACAAAGGAGTAATTGTTGGTTACTCAAGTACAAGGAAAGCATACAAGTGTTACAACCTGATATTTAACAAAGTTGTGGAAAGCATCAACGTAACAATTGATGAAATAGGTAGACAAGAATTAAAGGAAGAATAAAATGAATCAATGGAACATATTTACAAAGAAGAAGCAGAAGATGAAAAGGAAGTATAAGGGGAAGATGAAGAAGATCCAACAGAAGCAGAAGAGCAAGTTCAACAAGTTCCTCCAAAGACACATAGAGGACGAGTACGGAAGAATCATCCTTCAGATCAGATTATCAGAAACAAAGATGTAGGAGTTGAGACTAGAAGAAGAATCTATTCACCAGAATAAACGCACCTAACACTCTTATCTATGATTGAACCAACCTATTTTTAAGAGGCCAACAAGGATGAATTTTGGAATAAGGATATGGATGAATAATTGGATCAAATAGAGAAAAATGATACTTTGGAATTGGTTCCAAGACCAAAGGATAAGAATGTGATCGTCACAAAGTGCTTATACATGAATAAATTGAATGAAGATGGACAGGTTACAAGGAACAAAGCTAGATTGGTATGTAAAGGATATGCACAGGTTGAAAGAATCGACTTTGAAGAGACATTTTCCCCAGTTGCTTTTAGCTTATGCATGCTCCAAAAATATTAAAGTGTATCAGATGGACATAAAACTATCTTTTCTGAACGAGGAACTTGAAGAAGAAGTCTACATTGAACAACCAGAAGGATTTCAGTTGTCAGAGAATGTAGATTATGTGTGTAAATTAAAGAAGGCCTTGTATGGTCTAAAATAGGCTCCTAGAGAATGGTACTCTAGAATGGATAAATATCTACAACATCCAGGGTTCAGAAAAGGAAGTGCAGACAACAACCTCTACATCAAGGTAAGTCAAGATAGTATTTTATTAATTGGAGTTTATATTGATGATATTATTTTTTGTAGTGATGATGACAGGTTAAGCCAGAAATTTGCAAAGGATATGCAGAATGAATTTGAAATGTCATTACTTGGAGAACTATCCTTCTTTCTAGGACTTTAGATACGTCAAAGCCACGAAGGAATTTTTATTTCTCAAACCAATTATATCAGAGAAATGTTAAAGAGGTTCAAAATGGAAGATTGCAAACCAATTATCACTCCCATGCAAAAATGTTGCAAGTTAAGAAAAGATGATGATTCAAAGTCCATAGATCAGAGGAAATACAGGTCAATGATTGGTAGCCTACTATATGTGACAACATCCAGACTAGATGTAATGCAGGCAGTTGGATAGGTGGCACGATTTCAAGAATCACCAAAGGAATCACTTGTATTAGCAGTGAAGAGGATTTTCAGATATCTCAAAGGAACAAAAGAGTTTGGATTATGGTATCCAAAAGGAAAGGATCTATCACTTATTGCCTACACAGATGCAGATTGGGCAAGTTGTATTGATGACCGACAAAGCACCAGTGGAGAAGTGTTCCACTTAGTTGAGTGTTTAGTACATGGCTCAACAAGAAACAATAGTCAATATATTTATCTACAGTCGAGGCAAAGTATATTGGAGCAACAACATGTTGTACACAGGTTCTTTGGATGAAACAAACTCTGACAGATATACAGGTTGAATATGATGATCCCATTCCAATATGTTGTGATAATAAAAGCGCCATCAGTATCTGAAAGAACTCGGTGATGCACTCCAAGACAAAGCACATTCCAATAAAGTATCACTTTCTACGGGATCAAGTTGAAAAAACGAACATCAGAGTTGGGTATGTGGGAACAAAAGAACAAGTGGAAGACATATTTACAAAACCACTTCCATGGGAAGCCTTTGAGTATGTTCGCCAGAGACTCAGAGTTATTTCTACGCCAAAATGAATTCTTTTGAATGCTTATCTTATATTTCTTAGATGTACACAAGGAAGCACCATAAAGAGGATAGTTCATTCAGGGGGGGAACCCCAGATGGAAAGATACCTTTTCCATTGATGACAAAGGGGGAGATAATTATCAAATGCAGAGGAAAGAGGCATGGTTCCATAGGGAGCAGTGGTCACAGAGATGCAGAGGACAAAGGCATGGTTCCAGGGGGAACATGAGTGATAGGATTTCAATATTGCATCAGAGTGTTTCCATCGATGCCAAAGGGGGAGATTGTCGATTAAGGTTGGTTGTCATTGATGTCAACCCTTGAAGAAAGCCCAGTAGCACAAAGGTTTGGGTAATGGACCCAAGTTTGTTTGATGTAAATATGACTCATTATTGTCTTTTCATGGTTGATAATAAGTACAAATGGATGAACTCCAAAGTGGTCCCCTTATGGTGAAATTCCTCACATGAAGACGCTTTGTGGATTGAGTTATCCTAGAAGTATGGTTAGAGAACCCATGATTAATTATGGAATAATGAGATGAAGGTCAGTGAATTTTTTAGTGAATCTATCCTAGATGGATAATTCTTGTCATGTCATTTCCGGTGGTATGTGGAACGTGACATAACTCGTCACGGTTAGAGAGTTATGACCATATGAAGTTGAATAACCCTCATAAGTCATATAGAAGCCCCCAAAAGTCAAGTGTTTGCAAAACAAATTATATAATAATAAAGTAAATGGAGAACTCCCTAAAATAAGGAAAGCATAATGCTACATGAAAGTATAAATAAGAGGCAAAGCTCGCTCATTTAATCACACTTGAATATCATTGAATATCTATTTTTGTGAAAGGTTATTTGGGCAGGTATTATTGACAGAGAAAATTTGCAACAGAAAAAGTGCAGCAGGAAAACTGCAGCAGAAAAAGTGCGATAGAAAAAACGCTGCCGAAAAATTGCGGTAGAAAAAGTGTGGCAGAAAAAGTGCGGTAGAAAAAGTGCGATGGAAAAATCGCGGCAAAAAAAATGCGGCAGAAAAATTGCCGTAGAAAAAGTGCAGAACAAAAAGCGCGGCAGAAAAATCACGGAAAAAAAAGTGCGGTAGAAAAATCACAACAGAAAAATCGCGACAACAACATGGTTGGGGTCTATTTATGAGAGATATGGCACATCTTGTTTGAGGTATGTTTTTTGAGCTAGGGTTTAGCTCTTGATATGGTATTGGATGTTCATTATTACTGCATAGATCATATTTGTTGAGGGATATTGTTGGTATTTCGTTGTTGGTATTTGGCATATGGGTATTGGTCTTTTGGTTGTGATGTGTTGCTGAAGTTGTTGGTTTAGCTTGAGGCTACATAATAGTGAGGTTGTGGAACATGGTTTGATGTAAGGGTTTATGGTATTTGGTTTATGGATAGAGTGATGAATTGTTAGATAACTTTTGATGTTTATATTGGTGTATGTCGTTGGTATATGGTTGAGGTACATGTTGGGCGCATGGTTGAGACAAGTAGTTGATGAGTTGGCACATACATGAGGTGTATAGTTGATGAGTTATCACATACATGAGGTGTATTGATCTAGGTGGATATCAGTGGCCACCCACCTTTTCCAACTAGCTCAAAACAATTTTCTGGCAATTTTGGCAATTTACTATTTTTAGCAAGTTTTAACTTCCGGGGCCATTTTGAGGACCCAAATGAAGGTTTTTTGAGATCGAGGTTATAAATTATAGTTGAAGGCATGATTGAACCCCCAAAATGAATATCCTCTACGATACCTTTCCAACGAGCTATTATACGCCTAAAACGGAGATCGTATGCAAAAGTTACGACCCCGGGAAGTTGATGTACTAACTTACCCAAATAGGGCCCACATGACTTTTGGCGCTTCATCTCCTAGGGTTAGGTTTTTTGATGTATAGGTTTTTTGGCATTCTTGTTTATTGTAAAAGGGCCTTCAGAGCCTCATTATAATCATCTTCTTGGGAATGCAAGTAGCCATCACATCTCTTCTCAAAGATAAGCTGCCACCATTCTATCAAGTCTTTCACTCTGTATTTTACAGTCTCTGTACATTTATTTCATTAATAGAAATTGTGTATTACTGTATATATGTGTTTATGGTTTCATATCTTATATATTTTTGTTGTATTATTGAATATCTGCGATATCTTTGTGCAATTCTTTATTATATCTCTGATCTCATTTCGTGCCGAAAATAATCTGAATCAGTGGTATTACAGAAGGTTGCTCTTGATCATTTTTTCAGTGCATATCCCTGATGAGGTCCGAGTATAGCAAGTTGGGTCTCGAGCTTGTCTCTCTTGAAGACAATCACTCTCGCACACCCAAGAAACCCTCAATGGCGAAAGAAAAGAAAAACGACGGAGCATACGATACTATCAATCTGTTGCTTGAGAAATCTCTCACGCGACAGAGGGACGAAATGATGGAGGATTTTGCCCACATCCTTCAACGCCTGCCGATAGCATCAGGCACATCTTCATCAAGCGACCACTTTGGAGGCACCTCACCTTTCAAGGTACAAGTTAATTTTGATATTCTTGTATTTGAAGGACAGATAGATGCAAAAGCCCTAGAAAAATGGTTAACTCTACTATAAGGTTATTTCTTTGTTCACAATTTTTTCGACAAAGAAAAGATTACCTTCGCACTCCTTAAAGATGTCCCTCATGTCAAACATTGGTGAGAAACTTACTGGGAGAAAATTTCCACAGAGGAGTTTGGAATATATGGGGTCGATCCCACTTGAGATTTTTTTGTGGATGCAGTAAAAGAATAGTATTACCCTGTTGGCAACTATGAGGACTAGCACATGAGATGGACCACACTGCGGCAAGAGAGGGGCCAAGAAGTTCTAAAGTTCACCAATACCTTCCATACCTTGTGCACCAAGCTAGGTATCAAAGACTCCGAGCGACATTTGGTTTTGAAATATCGTGGGGCTCTACACAGATACATCTAGACTGAAATGGATTTTCTGAACATCTCATCACTCGGTGATGCTTATCGATATGCTGTTAAAATTGAGCAGAAATTTAAGCACCAGAACAAATGGGAGTTCGGGTCTGCAAATCTGTAACAACCAAAGTATGACAAAGGCGGCCCTAACAAACAGTCTCCCGAAAACCATTCCAAGACACAGGAAAAGAAGGGTCACGGGAAGACAAAGAAGGACATCGGAAAATGGTGCGATTTCCACAAAATCCCCTGGCACAACACCAATGAATGTCACTCAAAACAATCATTGGTTGCCGAGATCAAAGACAAGGAGCTGAACCCTGATTCAGAATTTGATTCTGAAAATACTGATAAAGGAAAGATCGTTGATGCATACCCCACTGATATTGTCGCGACCGCAACAATTCAACCAGAAGAACCAACAGATCAAGAAGAGGGGGAGTGCCTTTTTCATTCACAGATGTGGATGTAGGGGACCCCGCTGCATTTTATTGTTGATAGCAGAATCCAAAAGAACCTCATCTCAGTAGAGGTCGTCAAGCAGTTGGGATTGTCGACAACACCACACCCACAACCATACAACATCGGGTGGCTTCGCCAAGGACGAGATCTCTGTGTCAGCCAACAATGTCGATTATCATATGGCATCCAACCATTCAAGGATGAGGTATTATGTGATGTTTCCCCATTGGATGTCTGTGATGTTCTCTTGGGCCAATCATATATGTGGAGATGCCATGTTGTTTATGAGTCTCGACCCCGTAGTTTCATTGTTACTTTTGGGGGTCATCTCTACAGAATAATAGAGGTAGTTCCAACTACTATTCCACCTAAAAAGTGTCGCAAGGTAGTATCTCATACTGCAAAATTCAGCTTCTTCACAGTCTTTTCAAAAGGGGAACAGAAGGACACTGCAACCACTACAGCCTCGCCCCAAGCACCTTCTATCCAACAGAAGTAGGTTGACAAGGTTGCAGAAAAGTGAAAAGATTCCTTCTGCACATTGTCCTCTCATGTAGCTCGACTTGTTGAACAAACTCATCCTTAACAGGTTCGTGATAGACTTCCACAAACTGAGCAGCGTAATGTCTCCAGCAAGGCAAGCAGCTCACCAAGATGCAGAGTCAGCAAATGCTTTTCCCTCTCTCCCAAGAACTCAACGCAATGGAGACCATTTCTTCCTAAGGAGGGAGGATTGATCCAAGTGGATATCGATGGCCACCCACCTTTTCCAACTGGCTCAAAACAATTTTCTGGCAATTTTGGCAATTTACTATTTTTAGCAGGTTTTAACTTTCGGGGCCATTTTGAGGGCCCAAAATGAAGGTTTTTCGAGATCGAGGTTCTCAATGATAACCAAATATATCATTGATACCCCAAAATGAATCTCCTCGATGATACCTTTCCAATGAGCTATTATACGCCTAAAACAGAGATCGTATGCCAAAGTTACGACCCCGGGAAGTTAATGTACTAACTTACCCAAACGGGGCCCACATGACTTTTGGCATTCCTGTTTATTGTAAACATGCCTTCAGAGCCTCATTGTAATCATATTCTTGCGAATGCGAGTAGCCGTCACATCTCTTCTCAGAGATAAGCTGCCACCATTCTATCGAGTCTTTCACTCTGTATTTTACAGTCTTTGTACATTTATTTCATTAATAAAAATCATGTATTACTGTATATCTGTGATTATGGTTTCATCTTTGATATATTTCTGTTGTATTATTGAATATTTGTGATATCTCTGTGCATTTCTTTATTATATCTCCGATCTCATTTCGTGCTGAAAATAATCCAGATCATGTATAGTTGATGATGTTGGTACATGTTGATGAGTCAAGGTTGATGCATGGTACATGTTGGTTTAGGTTATTGGTACATGTTGTTATAGGTTGACAGTGGCAGTATTTGATTCAATGACAGTGATAGGTTGTCTACATTTGGCATTTATATTTCAGGGCAGATGAATGAGGCAATGACATGTGGTTGTAGCCACCTTCCGGTTGTATCTAGAGAAATTAGGGGGTTGTAGCCTCCTTCTGGTTGTATCCATAGAATTAGGGAGTTGGAGCTTCCCTCAGGTTGTAGCCTGAGAAACTAGGGGGTTGGAGCCCCCTTCCAGTTGCAGCTGGAAAATAAAGGAAGTTGGTGCTTCCAATGAATGTAATTCTTCAAGACATATAATAAAAAGAATTCTGTGGTTTTCTTCCACTTTGGGTTTCCACATAAAAACATCAGTGTACTATGTATGTGTATGATTTCTCATTTGTTCATTTTTTTATTTACTCTGCAATTATTGGATGATAATGCTACACTAATATAACACTTGCATGATATGGTTAAAAAGGATTAAATTGCTCTATTATTGATTATCCCCACCTCTCAGTAATCCAACAATATGTATCAAAGTGGGTTCTTTCAGAAATCAGTTTAACCACTGAAAGGAAGATCATGGAGAGCAACAACTTGTATAGAAATGGAATACCATAGTTTGATGGACAAACTTATGCATTTCAGAGCATAAGGATGAAGACATATATATATATATATATATATGCACAAGGATTTGAAATTTGGAAATCAATTGTAGATGGATACACAGTACCATCAGTTCCGCTAACAAATGACAAAGAAATGAAACTCGGTTAGAATAATTCCAAAGCCACAAATGCACTTCTTAATGGTCTTAATGAAACAATATTCACCAAAGTTGCACATTGTAAATCCGCTAAAGATATTTGGGACAAACTTCGAAATATTTATGAAAGAGATTCAAAAGTCAAAGAATCAAAGCTTCAAACTTATAGAGGTTAGTTCGAACAACTTAATATGAAGGAAGATGAGAATATTTCAACTTACTTTTTACGAGTTGATGAAACAGTAAATGCAATCATAGGATTGGGAGAATAAATCGAAGAATTTGTAATTGTTCAAAAGGTACTAAGATCTTCATATGAGATTTGACCCTAAGATATCAGTACTAGAAGAAAGAGCAGATATGAACTCAATAAGCATGGACGAATTACATGTAATCTTCATAACATATGAAATGAGAACTAAACAGGAAAATCCAGATACAAAAGAAGTAGCCTTCAAAGCATCCAAAAAGTCAAATAAAAAATAAAAAAGAACTTAGCAACAACAGTGACGTCTCGGAAGATGATGAAGAAGTGGCCTACTTTGTCAAAATATTGAACAAGGGAACCAACGACATGTATAGAGGTAATCTTCCTTTGATTTGTTTTAATTGTGATGGTATTGGTCATTTTGCTAACAAATGTCCTCATAAAAAAAAGATAAATGATGAAGGTTACACAAATAGCAAACAAACATATAAAGGAAAAATAACCACAACAAAAGTTTTCAAGAAAAGCTTATGCACCAAAGAAGACATCTCATCATTAGATGAAGATGAAGTCAGTGATAGTGAGACAAAAAGAGTTCTATTCATGGTAGTAGAAGACTCTGATAAACAAGACTCCGAAGAAGAATATGAAGAATTCAAAGAAGAATATGAAGAGACAGAATTTGACTACCAAGAAAAATTGATGTGTGCCATAGAAGTTATCAGAAGAGAAAAGAAGAAAAAAAAGAAACTACAAGCAGAACTAGACAAGAAAGAAGACACTCAAGAACTAGAACAAATGATCACAAATTTAAAGGTTTAAATAGAAGAAGATAAAAGAATTGAAGAAACACTCAAAGAACAACTAGAAGAAAAAAACAAGATCATTGGAAATTTGGAAGCAGAAAGGATCTTCAAAAGAAAAATATGCAGAACAACTCAAAAGATTTAGATGACATTATCAATAGTTAGAAACCTCATCATGGAAAGTCCGGACTTGGATATAATTAGACAGAAAATGGATCAAGCTCCAAAACAACATAACAAGAAACATATCCAAAAAGCTATGCAGAAACAATCAAAAGGGATAGGAAGATCTACAAGGAATATTACAGGGACACTCCTCCACCGAGAATATTCAGATTTTATAATCACCAACCAACAGATAGGCCTCAGGAAGAATAATAATTCATAAGAGTACCTCCTTTTAGAAGATCTTCAACTCCCATGTATGAAACTATCTTTTTTGGTTTATGTTATGCATGTAATAATTTTGGACATAACGTTGTGAATTGTAGAGCTAACAACATGAACATAAACAACTTTGAAAGTCATACACAAAAGGGTTATCCAAGAAGGCCTAGTGAAACACAGAGAAGAAATTACAACAAGTTTGAATCCTTGAGCACTGAAGTGGAATGTTACAAATGTAACAACTTTGGACACATGGACAAATATTGTAGAATGATAGTCCCTCCTAGAGAACCACAACAGAATAACAACAATCACAGACAGGAACCTCAGAAAAGGACATGGATAAGAAAGTAGAATCAGTATATCAATGAAGAATGCACACTTGCTCTACAAGCTAAGAAGAAGAAACGTGGTTTGTATGTTGATAGTGGCTATTCAAAACACATGACAGGTGATAGAGACTAGTTTCTTACTTTAAGAAAGGAAAGAGATGGATCAGTCTCCTTCAGAAATGATGATTCAACTAAAATCATTGGAAAAGGCATAGTCAGAATTGGGAACAAGAATACAAAGGTATAAAATGTTTTACTAGTAGAAGATATGAAACATAATCTTCTAAGTGTGAGTCAAATGTGTGACCAAGGTTATAAAGTTACTTTCAATTCACAATAGTGCGAGATAAGAAAAGAAGGTTCGGGAAAATTGATTGCTACAACTACGAGAACTTCAAGCAACATATATGTGTTAAGTGAAATTGGAAATGAAAAGTGTTGTCTAGGAAATGAATATGAATGTTGGCTATGGAATAGAAGAATGAGTCACATACATTTTCATAACTTTGTCAAAGTCAACAAAAGAGAAGCAGTCAAAGAAACTCTCAAGATCACGAAACCAACCAACACTTTATGCAAGCATTGTCAACAAGGAAAGAAAACAAAGACCAAATTCAAATCAAAGGAGTATTCAACGACAAGACCACTGGAAATTGTGCATACTGATCTAGTTGGACCAACTACAACAAAGGGTTTAAAAGGTGAAAAATACTTTATGTTATTAGTTGATGATTATACAAGAATGATTGTAGTTTTCTTTCTCAAGAATAAGTCATAAGATTTTGAAAACATCAAGATCTACAAGGAAATGATTGAAAATCAAATGGATTCAAAAATCAAATGCTTGAGATATGATAATGGAAGAGAGTTCACTTCAAAGGAATTTATGGACTACTGCAACATTCATGGAATAAAAAGGAAATTATTCGTTGCTAGGACACCTCAACAGAATGGAGTTGTTGAAAGAAAGAACATGACAATACATGAAATGGCTCGAACAATGCTAATGAATTCCAAATTGATAGATATTTTTTGGACATAGGCAATGCATACAACAATTCCCATTCAAAATAGAGTAATGCTCAGAAACAAAACTGACAAAACTCCCTACGAGATATGGAAAGGAAGACAAACAAATGTGAAGCACTTCAGAGTTTTTGGGAGCAAATGTTACATCAAAAGAGAATATGGAAGAATGAGAAAGTTTGAATCTCATGTGGACAAAGGAGTACTTGTTGGTTACTCAAGTACAAGGAAAGAATACAAGTGTTACAACCTGAGATTGAACAAAGTTGTGGAAAGCATCAACGTAACAATTGATGAAACAGGTAGACAAGAATTAAAGAAAGAAGAAAATGAATCAATGGAACATATTTACGAAGAAGAATAATAATATGAAAAGGAAGTAGAAGGGGAAGATGAAGAAGATCTAACAGAAGCAGAAGAGCAACTTTAACAAGTGCCTCCAAAGACACCTAGCAGACGAGTACAAAAGAATCATCCTTCAGATCAGATTATCAGAAACAAAGATGCAGGAGTTGAGACTAGAAGAAGAATCCGTTCACCAGAATAAACGCACCTAACACTCTCATCTACGATTGAACCAACCTGTTTTGAAGAGAACAACAAGGATGCATTTTGGAATAAGGCCATGGATGAAGAATTTGATCAAATAGAGAAAAATGATACTTGGGAATTGGTTCCAAGACCAAAGGATATGAATGTGATCAACACAAAGTGGATATACAGGAATAAATTGAATGAATATGGACAAGCTACAAGGAACAAAGCTAGATTGGTATGTAAAGGATATGCATAGGTTGAAGGAATCGACTTTGAAGAGACATTTTCCCCATTTGCTAGAATGGAAGCAATCCGATTGTTTTTAGCTTATGCATGCTCCAAAAATATTAAAGTGTATCAAATGGACGTAAAATTAGTTTTTCTGAATGGGGAACTTGAAGAAGAAGTATACATTGAACAACTAGAAGGATTTCAATTGTCAGAGAACGTAGATTATGTGTGTAAATTAAAGAAGGCCTTGTATGGTCTAAAACAGGCTCCTAGAGCATGGTACTCTAGACTAGATAAATATATACAAAAGGTAGGGTTCAGAAAAGGAAGTGCAAACAACAACCTCTACATCAAGGTAAGTCAAGATAATATTTTATTAATTGAAGTTTATGTTGATAATATTATTTTTGGTAGTGATGATGACAGGTTAAGACAAAAATTTGCAAAGGATATGCATAATGAATTTGAAATGTCATTACTTGGATAACTATCCTTCTTTCTGGGACTTCAGATACATCAAAGACACCAAGGAATTTTTATTTTTCAAACCAAGTATATCAGAGAAATGCTAAAGAGGTTCAGAATGGAAGATTGCAAACCAGTTATCACTCTCATGAAAACCAATTGCAAGTTAAGCAAAGATGATGATTCAAAGTCTACAGATCAGAGGAAATGCAGGTCAATGATTAGTAACCCACTATATGTGACAACATCCATACCAGATGTAATGCAAGTAGTTGGATAGGTGGCATGATTTCAAGCAACACCAAAGGAATCACATGTATTAGCAGTGAAGAAGATTTACAGATATCTCAAAGGAACATACGACTTTGGATTATGGTATCCAAAAGGAAAGGATATATCACTTATTGCCTACACAAATGCATATTGGGCAGGTTGTATTGACGACCGACGAAGCACTAATGGAGCAACGTTCTACTTAGGTGAGTGTTTAGTATCATGGCTAAGCAAGAAACAATCATCAATATCTTTATATATAGTCGAGGTAGAGTATATTGCATCAACAACATGTTGTACACATGTTCTTTGGATGAAACAAACTCTGACATATATACAGATTGAGTATGATGAGCCCATTCCAATCTATTGTGATAATACAAGCGTCATTAGTATCTCAAAGAACCCGATGATGCACTCCAAGACAAAACACATTCCAATCAAGTATCACTTTCTATGGGATCAGGTTGCACAAAATAACATCAGAGTTGAGTATGTGGGCACAAAAGAACAAGTGGAAGACATATTTACAAAACCACTTCTATGGGAAGCCTTTGAGTATCTTTGCTAGAGACTCGGAGTTATTTCTACTCCAAAATGAATGCTTTTGAATAATTATATTATATTTCTTAGATGTACACGAGGATGCACCATAAAGAGGACAGTTCATTCAGGGGGAGAAGCCCCAGATGGAAAGATACATTTGCCATTGATGACAAAGAGGGAGAGATTTATCAGATTTAGAGGAAAGAGGCATGGTTCCAGGGGGAGAAATGGTCACAGAGATGCAGAGGACAAAGGCATGGTTCTAGAGGGAGCATGAGTGATATGATTTTAGTATTGCATCAGAGTGTTTCCATCAATGCTAAAGGGGGAGATTGTTGATTAAGGTTGGTTGTCATTGATGTCAACCCTTGAAGAAAGCCCAGTAGCACAAAGGTTTGGGTAATGGGCCCAAGTTTGTTTGATGTAAAGATGAATCATTATTGTCTTGTCATGGTTGATAAGAAATACAAATGGATGAACTCCAAAGTGGTCCCCTTATGGTGA
The DNA here is from genome assembly GCA_009831015.1 of Picea engelmannii. NCBI lineage: Eukaryota > Viridiplantae > Streptophyta > Pinopsida > Pinales > Pinaceae > Picea > Picea engelmannii. Next base: position 15,537 of record ML821746.1, on the reverse strand, counting down.
AATACTTCACGTGAAGACTCTTTGCGGATTGAGTTATCCTAGAAGTATGGTTAGAGAACCCATGCTTAACTGTGGAATAATGAGATGAATGTCAGAGAATTTGTTAGTGAAACTATCCTATATGGATAGTTCTTGTCATGCCATTTTTGTTGGTATGTGGAACGTCACATAACTCCTCATGGTTAGAGAGTTATGGCCATATGAATTTGAAGAACCCTCATGAGTCATATAGAAGCCCCCAAAAGTCAAGTGTCTGCAAAAGAAATTATTTAAATAATAAAGTAAATGGAGAACTCCATAAAATAAGGAAAGTGTAATGCTACATGAAACTATAAATAAGAGGAAAAGATCTCTCATTTAATCACACTTGAATCTTATTGAATATCTATTTTTGTGAAAGGTTATTTGAGCAGGTATTATTGATAGAGAAAATTTGCAGTAGAAAAAGTGCGGCATAAAAAGTGCGACAAAAAAATTGTGGCAGAAAAATCGTGGTAGAAAAAGTGTGGCAGAAAAATCGCGGTAGAAAAATCGCAATAGAAAAATCACGGCAAAAAAAGTGCGGCACAAAAATCACAGTAGAAAAAAGTGTGACAGAAAAAGTGCGGCAAAAAAATCGTGACAAAGACATGGTTGGGGTATATTTATGAGAGATATGGCACATTTTGTTTTAGGTATGTTTTGTGAGCTAGGGTTTAGCTCTTGAGATGGTATTGGATGTTCGGTATTGCTGCATATATCAAATTTGTTGAGGGATACAGTTGGTATTTTGTTGTTGGTATTTGGCATATGGGTATTGGTCTTTTGGTTGTTATGTGTTTCTAAAGTTGTTGGTTTAGCTTGAGGCTACATAACCGTGAGGTTGTGGCACATGGTTTGATGTAAGGGTTTATGGTATTTGGTTTATGGATAGAGTGATGAATTGTTAGATAACTTTTTATGGTTATATTGGTGTATGTATTTGGTATATGGTTGAGGTACATGTTGGGTACATGGTTGAGAAAAGTAGTTGAGGAGTTGACACATACATGAGGTGTATAGTTGATGAGTTGGCACATACACGAGGTGTATAGTTGATGATGTTGGTGCATCTTGATGAGTCAAGGTTGATGCATGGTTGATGCATGGTACATGTTGGTTCAGGTTATTGGTGCAGGTTGATAGGTACAGGTTGTTACAAGTTATTGGTATAGGTTGATAGTTACAAGTTGATGGTGGCAGTGGTTGATTCAATGACAGTGATAGGTTGTCTTCATTTGGCATTTATATTTCAAGGCGGTTGGACAAGGCAAGGATAGGTGGTTGTAGCCACCTTCCGGTTGTAGTTGGAGAACTTAGGGGGTTGTAGCCTCCAAATGAAACTGATACGATACATGAAATTTCTAAATTGTGTCCTTCTCTAATTCTACCCCATAATACTATGATCCTCACAATCAATGGTCTAGGCTTTGTTCTTGAAACATTTTATCTCATGTCCTTTCTCACTTTTGCTTCTCAAAATAGGAAGATAACTCAACTTGCCTTACATGCATGCCAACTATGTTAATTTTTCTATATCCACCTCAAATATAGGTATGAGATGTGTGTTGGTATGCTTTCTATATATTTTATAGATTTATATATGCAACATTGTGACTTAAATTCTAGTTGATTATTTTGTCATAGCTTAAATTCCAACTGATTATTTTGTCATAAATACTCTTCCAGGGGATGGCAATGAGGTTGACCTGTGGTTTGATAATGGCCTTCGTCATGGAAACTGCAGTTACAATTTTTGTGCTGCATAATTACCATGTACGACATATGGTAGTAGGCAACATGTGTGTGAGATAAAGCGAGCATGAGATGTCACTATTATTGTTTTCTATATGTTCACATTACCTTAAATGACTAAATCAACTAGGTCAATTGTATAATTAACCGACTCATTGGCTCATTGATTTAAATCAATGCACACAATACTTCTTGGCATGGACATCGCCACTGTAGTGGAACTTCTCATTTTATTTGGTGACAAAACCTATAAGCATAAATGAAACATAAGTGGAAACATTATCTTGATCCTACGTTCTATTGTGGAGGTTGTACCAGTCATAATAGCATTCCAAACTATGGTATCCAAGTTGAAAATCTGATTGCAAAATTTGAATGCTCTAAACAATGGTATTGAAGTTGTAAATCTGAGTACAACTCATTTGTCTACGATAGAGGGATTGGTAATAGTTCGAATGCATTTACTCAAAAACATTTATGTCAAGAACTATTTGATATTTGTTTTTAGAAAAATATTTTGAGAAAGGGATCATTCTAAATTTATTTATAACGTGAATTTGAATATATATGCATGGAACCAAATGGCATAGGCAAGGTTTCAAGTTAATGAAAAGCTAGTATAAGATAATATATGTGATAGGGTGCATTGTGTCCTTTAAAAGAATTATCTTTGTAATTCACCTTTTCAAGATCTCACTCATGATTGATAGTGACACAAGGCACTTTTCAAATCACTTTGACCTAAGGAGAGGTGACTGGGTGGCTAGTCTAAAATAATATATGTGGCAGGGTGCATTGTCTCCTTTAATTTTTTTTTATCTTTATAATTCACTTTTTCAAGCTCTCACTCATGATATTCACTGTGACAAAAGACACTTTTCAAATCACTTTCGCCTAAGGAGAGGTGAATGGTCGAAGTCCATTAATTTTCTTCTATTTACTTTTTAAAAAGAAAACACACCTTACATGTACAAACATCTAAGAATGCATTCACACCATCCAAATGTCATGGCAGTGGAAGGAGCCTAGTAGCATTGTCAAATATCTTGAAGTTCATGTAACAATTGTATTAATGAATAGGCTTTAGGCTAGTGTTTATTGGGTATGAATTGTTAGGTTTTTATATCATTTATGCATACAACATATAATAATTGAATGTACTTAACAGTACCATGTGAATCTCGAGCTTGGAAAGGTTCTATTTCTACATACCTACTACAATTGTTAGTATAAAAAGTACAAAAGTAGTAGTAAGATAGATGAAAATGTTGTTTACATGTTTTCTGATCTTTTAACACCTTTTCAACGTTCATTATGATATAAATAGCAATTTAAAATATTTTTCTGTAGCTCCTTTTGCTAATATGTAATTGTTTTTAAACTTTTGAGCTCAAAGATAATGTCATCGATGATCCTGAATGTTATCACTTTTTCACTTTATATAACTCACAAATCCAAGAATAGATTGAATCGACCCCAATTACTTACACCTTTCTAACTAGTTTCTTCTATATGTTGAGATATAAAAGGTGGTTTTTAAAACATTTGTTGTACTCTATCAAAATTTCAAGAGCTATGAATATGTGTAATTTCCATCTTGTGCATTTTCGAGTGGGAGAAGCCTAGTCAAAGTCCCATCTTTGGTTATGATTTTTGGTACCAACAATGACATGGTACAATTATAAGTTCATCATGTGGAGCACCTACAACTTTTTCAAAAGGTTTCAATCCTCAACATGTTGTAGATGGGCTATATGGGAGACATCTAATTTTTTATAGTCGGCATGAAGGTTCATTAAAACAAACATTGGAATTATACCATTGGAGGTATGTTGTTATATGACAACTTTTCTCCATTGGAAGTAGCAATGTTGAATGAACAAGTACCTAAAAGTTGGAGTTAAGTAATCATTGCAATATCAAATATAGTGTTTCTTGCAAGCGACTTACAAGTAGTTTTCCGTGCAAATATTAATGCTCATGTTTCTTGACATTTTATGTAAGGTTTCTTCATGATCCTTCCAAAGAAACTGGCTATGTAGCATGCTCTTTAAGTAGTACTTTGGTGCATTTTTTTAAGTTACCAAATGGACCATGGAACCATGAGGTATCACATTCGATCTTATTACTTTGACGAATCACAATATTTCTCTTATTTGCCAAGAAAAAAAATTATATCATGTGGCCTTTGAGACTTCACTGTGAGATATTTGAGTGTTTGCATTTTTTGACATTTTCTGCAAGTAGTATTTCTTGTAATGAAAGTCTATTGTGAAGTCTTGATAAGGCACTATTAAAGTGTCAAAATTTGATTAAACTGGGGTTTAAATTACATTGCAATTTGGAATTTTTGTTTGTAGTTTTATTGCACATTTTTCTCTTGGATTCTCTAAGGTCCATCTAGAACTGAGACCATATGCAGGAAAACCCTCATGTTTCATTTTGTGCTCAAAGGTTTTCATAAGACATGTTTCTTATAGTTTGTTGAAATAGAATCATTCTACACTTCACCAGTTAGGGTAAGAATGGCCACAATAGTTTATGCAAGGAAACATCTTTATCAAAGAGTGATATCGTCTTATTGTCATACGAAGTAAAATGTCGAAGATAAACTATATCCTTCTAGAACTGTATGCTTAGTGTATAGAAATTTATCATGACCATTGCAAAATGTGACTGTTATGAGCGTTGCAAACTGATTGATGATGTTTTTTATTTGAGGTCAAAAGAAAAATATATTTCTGAATTTTCCTTATTGTGCTATTGTTACATTTTTTTTATGCATTTCAGTTTTCTTGTGATTATTGCATCACAGTATCAATGCCATCTTTGAAGGTTCAAAACCGGATTCTGCTAGAAATGCCTAGGCTAATAATTGATCTCATAATTTCCTTGGATGATCGATATCTTTATTTTGTGAATTGGTTGCACGGGGATATTCGACAATACAACATTAAAGATCCTACAAATCCTATCTCGATTGTGTAAGTTTGGGTAGGAGTTCTATTATGAAAGGGAATCTAAGTAACAATCATTAATGAGGATGGACAACCATGGCAATCTGACATTTTTTATTTTCAAGTGTGTAGTATACTCTCCTCTACAACTACCTATTTTTTTTGTCTAGGTTCATTAAGCCAATCATTATTGAACCAAATTACCTTAGTGAGATCTCATAACAACTAAAACACTTTTGTTTAAATCTATCCAAGAAATTTTCATATACCTCTTAAGACTGTCCATTATTGTTGTATCATTTTGTACTTTTCTTTTAGGCTATAAATTGCTTTTAATGAGAAAAAAATTTCCCATGCACTTGCAAATACATAAGAGACTGGGAAATCCTTTAACATATTTTTTGAATATATATTTTCAGGGTAACCAATTGAGGGCAGGACCACAAATGATCCAATTAAGTTTGGATGGAAAGCTCCTTTATGTTACAAATTCATTATTTAGTCCTCGGGATAAAAAATTCTACCCTGAATTGATAGAGAAAGGCTCCCATATGCTTCAGATTGATTGCAACACTGAGAAAGGTAGATTGGTTCTTGGTGTAATTTAGAGATGATCCAGAAGGCTAAGAAGTAAAGCATGATCAAAATGTACTCTTTAAGTCTATATACATATTATTTTCTTTTGTCATTTGATTAGTAAATCATGTTGTTTTATTTTCTATGTATAAAATCAAATATATTTTTCTCTATTCAATGAGAAAATGAGGACACTACTCATCAATTTGTTAATGCAACTTGCTAAGCAATGTTTGTTTTTAAAACTCGAGCATTTATCATCTAAATGTTCACCGAGTTTGTTTATTATATTTAATATGAGTTCTAGATGGTAGAGTGCATTCACAGTAGTAAACTACATTCATAACACACTAGCAGTGTTAACTCTTAACTATGAACATGAAAAGGGAAAACCAACTTCAACAATATAGATACTCTAATTACTACTAAAGGTCAATGAATAGGTTTACTAATGATTTTTTTTTATAATGTAGTACATACATATATAATAAAATATTCAAGAAAAAATAGATACTCTAATTACCAATACAATTCAATAAATAAGCGTACCAATCATTGTTTTATATGTGTGTGTGTGTGTGTTAAGTTTTCAATTTTTATTTATTACAAGCTATTATTGTTCTTTTCACAATAAACACTCTAATCATTGGTATGCCTATTTATATTATTACCAAACATTGTATGCCTAGTTTAAAGTCTATAATAAAAAATTTAAGTCTATAATAAATCATTTGTTGAATCCATCATGTCATTTGATTGTTATTAAACCTGTCGAAGGCATAGGTATATAGCAATCGATAGTGCTTCAACCACTTATTATTTTACATTGACCCAACAAAATTTTAGCTTTTTTCAAAGGTTTTACATAGTAAAGTGATTTTTTTATATTTTTTAAAAATTTTTAAAATCATTTTTTCACATATCTGATTGGTTGTTGAAACCAACCTCTTATTTCCGGTGGAGGAAAAAGATTTGAAGTTTTTCAAAGGTTTAACATTATTATACCTTTGAAGTTTTTCAAAGGTTTAAGATTTGAAGTTTTTCAAAGGTTTTGCAATGTTAAAGTTTTGAGTCATTTTGATTATTTGAGTGCACAATTTCTGAGGCTGTATTACACGCTTTAACCTAAAGTTTTTTAACCTCGTGTTTGCATCGGAGCTAGGACTCCCCAGGAGGGTGGCAACGTTAATGATTGTCTGGCAGTTCACTGCAGTCTATGCACACATCCTCACTGCAGTCTATGCTCTTCTCACCACACTTCATCACTGCCACCTGCTTGATCATCTTTCCCCCACCGTTGTTATTCAATTTCTGGCCCTGACACCTGTGTGGCTTGGCTAACAAGCAACTCCACTATTATTCCATCTTCATTCTTGTTTTCGTCATGATAAATCGGCAGTTTCAGATGCTTGTCGATGATATTCTTTATTTCCATTTCCCTACAGGCTCTTCCCTCTTGATTCCGCAAAGTATGTTTGTTTTTGGATGTGATACCCCCTGCATTTTGGATTATCAACACCACCAGGCACCTGGATTCGGTTCATCCCTTACAGCCTACAACTGTTCGTCTTTCACGCTTTTAAATAAGGTATTGAACTCAGCTGAAATTCTTTTAGTTTTGGAATAAAAAAATTAAATGAACAAGGCTACGTGGTTTAAACTTTACTACGAGTCTCAGACAACATTAGCTTTATAGTTTCAGAGCATTTTGTCAATTTCAATTAACCAACCATAAATTGCTTTTGTCAGTAGTAAATACTGCAATGGTTGTAGAATGTAATCTTGTTGTTAATATGTGGGTATTCTTTTGAGGATGATTTGGTATCTCATGGTAACTATGTTATTACATGCCAACAGTTTGATAATTTTGACTTTTCTTCGGAGAAGGAAAAATGCCAAGCGGTGGGTTTCGTGTGCTGCATCTTGTGAGACCATTTCTTTCAATCTTACCTGAGGTCCAGACAGCTGAGAAAAAAGTACCCTTTAGGGAGAAGGTTCTTTACACTGTAATCTCCCTTTTCATATTTCTAGTATGCAATCAATTGCCTCTATATGGAATACATTCAGCAACCGGTGCAGATCCATTCTATTGGATGCGTGTAATTATGGCTTCTAATCGGGGAACTGTTATGGAACTTGGTATCACCCCACTTGTTACCTCGAGCCTAGTAATGCAACTTTTGGCAGGATCCAAGATAATTGAGGTGGATAATAATGTTCGTAAAGATCGAGAACTGCTATAAGTATTGTTGCTATTTTTTAATTACATGGCATTGATTTTGAGTTTTATGACGATCTGCTAGTTTTGTGATTTCTTGTTAGTCTCTAAATAGAGTTGTTGTGAGTTACCTGTGGGTTCATTTGGAAGCCTCGATCCATTATTTTAGAATTTCAACTGGGTAATGAATAAAATTACTTCGTTCACCGATGGAAGAAATAATCTACTGAATATTGTAACATCTATAAAAAAAAAAAAAATCATATTATCATTTGTAGATTATTACTTCATATAATTGATCAGATTGCACATTTCATCAACCCATCTCACACTCCTCCTTTTCAACTATATATCAACGTATCTCTTCCCATATATGATGGACAAATGAAAAATAAACTTATGGACTCTTGGATCCAAGTATACATGCTTGTTTTCAAGCATGTCTTACAAACCAATCCTATTTTCAGTGACTTACAAACCACATGATAAATCAGTGTTTGTTAATGCTACATCGGCATGTATTCACTACCATGTAGCCTTGTTTCATTTTGTTATCTATAGAAATGATTGAATATTATGATAAAGAGAACTTGAATCTTATGATGAAGAGAGTTGATAAGCCAAGAAATATAATTTATAAATATCATAAATACATCTCATCTTTGTTTTTCATAAATACACCTCATACTTTGTTTTAGGTCCACCTCATACTTTGCATTTCATAAATAGATCTCATACTTTGTTTATTTAAGTCCACCTTATATTTTGTATAGTATTGACTTCCATAACAATTTCAAATTTATCAAATGAAAGGGACATTTCCACTGTAGTTGTGTTTATGTTCTATAGTAAATTTCATATATGCCACTCTTTCTCTTTTACTACCACACATTGTTGCATTGATTGAATTTGCATCTTGCTCATGTGCATGCCTTTTTATCCCATTCTCGATGGGGAATGCGTGATTGCATTTTTTTCACGTACATCATCTTTTTTAGTATGTGATAAATAACTCTATTATTCTCAACTGCACCTCTCTTTGCTTTATGACAAGCCATTTTAGAGGTTTCAATGCTATTTTCTAATGTAATTTTATCCCCAAAATGTGCATGGAATCTATGTTGGTGTCTTCCTTGTACATGTTCAAAACTAATACATTGTTACCCATAATTTTTCTCAATGGCGGTATTGTATATCTATCATAGTTGCTTCCACATTTATTGATTGCACCCATTGTCCATTGGTCACAATGGTGATCGCATATGTCACTGTACTTCTCTCTTAGCAATGGCCCATACTGAATGTGAATTGTTTCTGTTTCAAATGACATCACATTAACTGTTCTATCACAATTCGAGTTAGAAGGATACAAGTTCAAAATATTGCTTACATGGAGGGACCACACTTGAATATTTGCATTGAAAATGAATGATATCCATTGCAAACAAAATCCCCCACCCTCTATCTTTCCTTTTTCATATGGCATTTCCATATTTACAAGACACTCTTTCCAATTCGTAATAATTGTTGTATTATGTATAACACTAGGTCCCAAATATTCATGCAAGAAATGCAATGCATTATCGTCACTACTTTTCATTGCATTGCAAAAGGATTTGAAAATATAAAGTCTCATGGATTGTACATAAAATTCTATGGCTATCAAATAACAAATTGCTTGGAACGAACTATCACCACAAATGGATATGACATGTATTACTTTGCTCATTCCATAAGAATGCATCTTATCCATATTACATTTCCAATAGTATTTGAGGTTTTTGCACATCGGTGACAAGTAAGTATTAGATTGTTCAATATTTCATCTAGCTAGTTTTTTGTAAATCGATGGTTCATAATGACCAGTATCAGGATTTGCATCATGAAACAAGATGCAATATGGATCTGCATTTGCATTTCTATTGAAGTGCAAATAATTTGTTTTTCTTGTTAGTGACCAAACTACAATTGATATATTTAACCATTTTACTAACCATCGTATGAAAAATTTATCTCCACATAGCCCTCTCTCATTTTCATTTACATTTGAAGAAGAAAGCATCCACATTTTCGAAAGATATATGTTAATGTAACGAATCCCATTTAATTCATACAATAAATTGGATCCTAGCTCAAACTTATATGATTCCAATGCCTCTATATCTCCATTGTCAAAACAAACCAAGAAATGATCTATTAATCCATTTCGTAATTTAATGGAAGAGTAGTGGAAATGCAATAGGACGTGCAATTCATCAAACAAACATTCCTTAGGACTATATGAAAATGAATCCAATCTAAAAAGACCATTTCTATGCAGCACATGGTCAATATTTCCATGCATAATGCACTGCTCCTTGCTTTCATAGTTTTCAACATCTATTGTATCTTCCATGTTTTAGTTTATGTCATTCAGATGATGCTTAAGCTATGTCTATAGTACTAAGCAACCGAAAAATAAAAATAAAAATACAATCTCAAAACAACATACCTTATTTTGTTTCTGCTTAACTTTGATTATTTTTTTATCTATATATTTTATGAAATAGTTCCTGACCAATTTAACGTACCCCTGAAAAATAAAAATAATAATAAGCTACTAATTTTCTTTATCATATATCATACACCCCAAAAATATTTCATTCTACCATTTGATCGAGTAATACAACTGAAAAAAGAGGACTATTTTACTTAAACATTACACCAATGCCAATTCTAATTTCAATGAAATGAAGTAACTACACTATTCATGAAACACACATTATCAAACAATAAGAATGGACTATTTTTAAACACATAGAAATCAAGATGTTCGATGTCAAGGCTAGCATATTTTCTATGTATTAGATTCAACTATGTCTGTGGACGTAGGGCATATAAAAACAAGCAAAGAAACTAGTTGCATGTGTTTTTCAAATATATAAATTAATATGACAGACCATTGGATAAAAGCAAGATACTAGAGGAATACTTTCAGCATATCCAACAACTATTTCTACCAAAATGTGTGAGTGCAAAAGGATAGGTGGTATGAATTTTCCGCACATGTGATGAAAATAGACCAAGTGTTGATTGTGCAGGAGTCATAGTTGTGTGGAGGGTGGAGATATGGCCATAGAAAAATCTTTTGCCCAACCTAAAAAATGGCTAAGTGAAAACGCTTTTGACTAGGAATTGTCCAAAGATAAATAAATCAAAGAGATAAGATTTTCCCAAGACGAAGAGCATGACGGAAATCTGCTAAAATATATTTTCCACATATATCAACTACCTTTTAAATAGAGGTAATTATAAATAAAAACCATCGAGCAACTCATAGATAAGAAACACGTTTTCTTCACATTGCTTATAGATCCATGCCATTTCTTCATAGATTGGAGAAAATAAATGTTCCATAAATTAGTTAGTTATCATGTAAATTATGTTGCTTGTCATAATTCCCGATGTAGAACTATTGGAAGTGCAGAGGTGTGGAAGTGAGGGAGGATGAGTCGTATCAGTGCTCTGCACAAGGTTTGAAAATAAAACAAGTGTTAAATAGACCAAGTGCCAACTTTGCAAGGCATACATCTATGCATAAGTGTGGATGATATAGCTATGCCCACTGCAGAAGTGTCGAGGCACCCAAGTGCGCTAATGCAATACCATAAGTGGTATGAATTCTCAGTGCAAGGGTTGAAAGTGTGGATTCTTCGTACAATGATTGAAAATAGATTAAGTATTCTATTTGCATAGCATATTCCTGTGAAGAGCATGGGAACATCGCAATAACAAAAGCTTCCACACAACCTAGAAAAACGCTAAGTATAAAGGCATTTCACTACGAAATTTTCAAAACATAAATAAATCAGAGAGCTCGAATTGCTTGAAGGCCAAGTGCCTGACCGTATTTACTGAAGTGTCTTTTCCAGACACATGAATAACCTCCATAACATAGGTAATCATAAATAGAAATCACTACAAAGTCCATAGAAAAATGGGACATTTACTTTTCATAAGTTCTAAATCCCTTCTGTTTCCTCCTAAATCTGAGAAACTCAATGCGCCATAAATTACTCGACCATCCTCCAAATTACCTAGCTTGTCACAAATTGTGGTGTAGAACTAGTGGACATGCGAACATACAAAATCACACCAACTCGCGAAGATCAGTGGCATGGATCCTCTACACAACGCTTGAAAATAGACCAAGTGTTTCCTATGCCCACGATATACATGTGCCCAGTGCAAAGGCATAAGTCAAATAGCTATGCAAACTACGGAGATATGGTCATAGCAAAAGCCTCTACACAACTTGAAAAATAGATAAAGTAAAAATGTGTTTGACTAGGAAATTTCTGAAAGGTAAATATATTATGGAGCACAAATTGCTTTAAGCCCCAATGACTGACGTTTGTTTACTAAAATGTCCTTTCCCCACATGAATTACCTTCAGAATAAGCATAGTTATAAATAGAAGGCACTAGTTAACCCATAGAAAAGCATGACATTTACTTGGATGTAGTTCTAAATTGTTTCCCTTTCCTTGTAAATCTTACCAAATAAACATGTTACAAATGATTGGCATATCATGCAAATTACATCACTTATCACAAATTGTGGTGCAGAGGTGTGGAAGTGCACGATGATAACTAGCATCAATTCTCCACAGAAGCATTGAAAATACACAAGTGCTAGTTGTTCTAGTGATATACCTCTATGAAGTGCGGAGGTGCATAAGACATAACTGCATCGAGTGCAAACATATGTTCATAGAAAAATCCTTCGGACAACCTGAAAAATGCCCTTGTAAAAAAGGATTTTGACTAGGAAATTTTGCAAATATAAATACATTACCAAGTTTGAATTGATTCAATTCAAGCTCTTACCCACCTAGGCTAGGGGTAACTAAGGAGATAATGTTTTGAGACCCACATGTTGAATACATGGAGTATCGAGAGCCATATGATCAACTGATAACACATTGAGTAGAAAGATCCCTTCCTCTCCACCACACATCACCATTCATCGACAATAGCACAACAATGTCCACCACACCAACATGGCCCAGAAAGGACAACATGTCTTGCTTCATGAGTTAACAAGTCTGGTCTCGTGGTCAGTGTCACTTTAATAATTTAAGCATTTGAGCATGTTTCAAAGAGTCCTTTCTTGATTATGAAAATACTTGCTTGGAAATTATATATTTTGCCTCATTTCACCTTGGTGGTTTACATGGTTCCCTAGTAAGTGGATCACCCTTGGGAAAAGAGTTTCTACTAGAGGGTCTCCTTGAAGGGTCATTGTACCATTCCCACACATACTTATCACTTTTCACACCCTTTCTCCTCCATCTCCTCATATTTTTGGTTTTTGGACTTATTTACCCCAAGAAGGGATTGTACCTCATTTCACGGGAAGAAGGGGCTAAAGGCCCAGAGGTGTTATAGCTAACAAAAGTTAAAATCCATAAATTATCCTTCTATATGCTCTCCCTAAGGTCCTGAGAGCAATTAAACACTTCTCCATAAAAAATGAAGGACCTTTAAAAAGAAAACACATAATTAATAAATGTCATGCTTGATGGGTGAATGCATTTTCGATGTCTTTTAATTTCCATTACATATGGCACTCAACTTGTTCCTAACTTCAAGTGGCATTGCGATGCTCTTTACTTTCCATCGCACATAACACTCAATGTTCAGACCATAATAAATTAATGGAAAATAGAAGGGCTTGGAAATTTTTTGCATTGCAAATGAAGGATGCAACACACCCTCCACAAAGGCACCCATAGATGAGACAATATGATCCCTTGATATGTCAAAAAACCCATGCCCAAAATTCATACCCCCATCCACCTCATACTCATTACATGACTTAGAGAGGGTATTCTTGCGAAAAAATCCATGAATTGGGGATTGATCTACCTAATAGGGCACCATGACAACCCTCCCATACTTACATTTGGCAAATTTTATAAGGTTTTTGAGCATTTTTTTAGTTTGAAAAGGGGGGATTTTATGCACATGTTTGGGTGGTTTTTTTATTAAATGTGGCTTACTTGACATGATACACATGACTTCTAGACCCTTGGAGGGTGTACTTGTTTTTCTTTGTAGGATCTTTCTCGGTGAAAGCTATCCATGGAGGAATTATGCCATTTTGACCTTCATGGGGGGTTGAAAACCCCAAGGATGGATGCCATACCCCACGGGATGGGCATAGGACCCATGAGCCTTTGTGTGCAAAGGATGGAAGACGTTTCCTTTGGAGGCACTTTGACATCATTTGAGGATGACATCATACCCTTTTGCACCTAGACGTTGGCCTTTGGAGGTATATGATGTCACTTTCTAAGCCCTTGACATCATTTGGAGGATAGGGTTTGGTGGGCTTGATGATTATGGAGGTGATGTGATATGGTTTGAAGGAAGGAGATGCATGGAATGACACTATAACACATGATATCTTGGAGCGTGGCCTTTAGAGGCCCAATGATCTGCATTTTGAGGCTCAATGTCTCACTTTTAGGCCTCATGTCACCCTCCTAGGGCATGCAATCACCTTTTTAAGGGTTTCACTTTATGTATATTTTATTTTTGCAAGTTGTAAGAGAAAATAAAGGGGTTCGACCCTCTTTTAATTTTTTGTTGACAATTTTATGTGGAAAAATTGGTTTAGATGGCCTCATATAAATATAGGCCATCTCTTTTTCATTTTCATAACTCATCACTTGAGAATTGCATACTCTTGAACTAAAATTTTGGCCTCTCTTGGGAAATTCACTATCTCTTGTCTTCTTGTCATTATGGATGCTACACTTGTCTATTGGTGGAAAATGGATAATGACTTCTCTTGGTGGTGTTTCTTTGGAATTTTGTGGATGATATCTTGGTAGTAAGGGTATTTTGTGTGCTATCTCTTGGATTGGTGAGTAATTTTCTGCAATTTATTGTCAATTTACTTGTTCAAATTCAAGAAATATATCTAAAACCCTGGGAGGAGTAAAAGGGCTTACACCCTCCACAAAGGTTTAATTTCCGTTTTCATTGAAATGATACAAGGCTTGCCTCAAGGATTAAGAAGGTTTACACATTTTTTGCAAGGCTTGGATAAGGTTTTATTTCTCTAGGAAGTAAAAGGGCTTACACCCCTAGAGAAATCATTAAAAGCCTAGTTCATCTTGGATTTTAAGCTAGATGATTTGGCAAGATTTTTGTTGGGTATTATAAGGGTTTAAATCTCAACATAGATCTCTTCTTCCTCTTCATTTGACTTATATTCCAAGGAAGAGACTCCATTACCAAATAGATAAGGCACTAATCTTTGCATTGGAGATTGAATATTGTTGCATTGGTAAATGTGAATTTTAAGATATTGAATTGTTCAAGTTTGGATTTAAATTTTACATGCTTTAAGATATCTTGTGCCCTAGGGGCAGCATGATTTCCTAAGTGATTGAGCTGTTGTAACAAACATTAATATAAAACCAATTCTCTTACTCTTTATTCACTTTTCTACCGCTGAAATTCACTTGCAAGTTGTGATAATTGATCTATTGTTTAAGAGCTATTGTTTGGGTGGCTTAGTTGCTGATTTTAGTGGTTAGAAATTTCTGTTGTAGCAAAAGTTTTCTACATCCATAAGGCTGTTACAAAAATCTTTTGATAAAATTCCTTAACAACTCTCTTTTGCTATCAATGTCTTGGTTCAAACATTGGAATATTATCTACTAATTGCAAAATTTATTTTCCAATATTATATACTTGATTTTGATGGTTTAATTTGAAAATTTTATCACTTCTTCATTGCTGATATATATTTATTTACTTCTGCAATTTTTGGATAGCAAGGTTTCTTGTTGATTCCCCACTAGTCTTAAGAATTATCTCATCATATAGTGTCTTGCATTGGTTTGTCTAACATTGTTTTTAAGGTACACAACCTTGGAAACCATTTACCAACTCCAAATACTCTTTCCTCAAGCCTCAAGTATCACCTTGACCTTGACCTATAGGGGTGTTCTCCTAG
>ML821745.1:9572-26003 GCA_009831015.1 Picea engelmannii | reverse complement strand
TTTGCTGGTCAGCAGGGGTCTGACTTTTCTGAATTTGTTGTTTGACAGGGACAATAGTCTTCTTGGGAGGAGTTGGTGTGCTTGCTTTTGAAGAATCTGTTTGTTTTTCCTTTGATGTTTGATCCTTTTGCTTGATAGGGGATACACTCTTCTTGGGAGAATCCGGTGCATTCTGTTTGGCAGCATTGGACTTAGATCTGAGACTATATACATTCTTCTCTTCCATTTGAAACAAGCCAACATCAACAAAACTTTCATTTATCTGTTCAATCATTAATGACTCTTCATAGTCATGTTGTGTCAGATAAGATTTCCCTGTCTCCTCTCCAACATAGTGAATATTATCTTCTCCATCGTCTTGATAATCACCTTCATCTTCGTCCATCATGACATTCTGAGGAGGAGCCTTTATCCTCTGATCCTCAGTAGGATTCCTTTTTCTTTGCAAAATCTGCATTGGCTAATTATTTCTTCTGAAGTTGTTGGGATTTTGATTTGGGTTTCTACCTGCATAATCATAAGTGCCCCTTCCCTTGACAGATTGCTTATTTTCAATTTTGAGTTTAGATATCTCAGAGGTTAGAGATTCTAACATCTTAGCCATTTTATCTAACTTTTGGTTTGCATTGGATGAAGAAGAAGCTTTGTCTCTTGGTTTTCTTCTATCAGTGTTTCCTTTCAACTTATGGGCAGCCAATATATTTGATTCCACCTCAAGGGAATCATCTTGCATCAGAGATAGTGTTGGTGACCTTCTTTCTCTCAACAATAAACAAAACTCTAAGTCAAAGGAATCGGAATATGTGATTTTTGCATAGGCATCTGAAGGTTTTATCTCTGCTGGTATTTTATTGTATATCTGGTTAAACCTTTTAGTGAAATAAGAGACTAACTCACCATTTTGTTTCCTTAGATTTCCAAATTCAGTGATATAGTATAGAAAATTTCTTCTATCACCCCAGTGTTTCAAGAAGGTATCATCCAATTGCTCAATGCTAGTTATTGAGCCAACAGGGAGTTCTTTGAACCACTTCCTAGAATGGCCATCTAAACGTTGGACAAAGACTCGTGTCCAAACATCTTCCTCCTCAATATTAAGGCTTTCAGCATAATTGTAGAAGGCCTCAATATGTTCTTCAGTAGTCACATCGCCCTCACCTGTGAATTTGGGCATATACTTCTCATAGTCTCCTGTCGGCATAGATGATACTAGGTTTGGCAATATTAGTGGCACATACCTAGCAGCTAAGATTTGTTGCATCTTGGTCAAAGGAGGCGGTGTAGCCACAATGATCAGGGGTGAGAGAGGTGATAGTTTTTTCTTTGATTCCTCAACAATGGGGGAATGTAAAGGAGGTGAATTCTCTAACGGGAAAGAGGTTTGATATGAGGCTCTATAAAAATTTGCAAGTTGTTCATCCAAGTTTTCTTCACCTTTAGTAGATAGCTCTTGAAGAAGATGCTCTACAACAAGGAGGCTAGTGTAAGTGTTTAAATGATCTTCTTTCTGCTGTGAATGAAAATACTCAAGAGAGGAATAGCTATGATTTCTTTCTAAGGATTTAGATGACTGTTCAACCAAGTCTGAATTTATCAATTCTTCAGTAGTGACATTTTCCTGTTTATAAAAAATAAGTGACTCTTCCACAGTGGTTAATACTGCTTTTTCACTGGCAATTTTAGTGGAAGATGATTCAATGTTTTCTGTAGTAGATTTTTCATAACTAAAGAGAGGATTACCTTCTATGTATGATCTTGAAGTTTGACCCTGGAATGGTTTTCCTCTTTTGAGAATTAGTTCTGGATTGGGCACTGGTGTGACAGGTGATTCTTGTGGATTCGCCCTGGTACTGATCCTCTCGGTAGCTAGAATGAACATGTGGAGTTTCCAGATAGATAATTACAACCAACATGATATCTGATCTTTGTCTATCATCAAAGATCAGCTTTGTGTCGTATCCCAGGAAATATGAGCTTGAGTCTTGGATCCCCGACAACGATGCCAATTTGTTATCTCTCCAATAAACTCTTTAGGGTTGTAGGCTAAAGATGCTTGGTAACTTAAGAATATGATATGTAGGTGTGCTTGGAACAATGGGATAAATCAATGATTAATGAAATAGATAACTCATCATACATTCAAATGAAACACTTCTTTTAGAAAATAATAATCAAACAAAATATTTTAAAGAGGGGATGAAGAATACTAATCTCGATGACCAAATACAACTAGGTGTAGGACTAATACAAGGTAGTAAGAAATCCTTCACTTCAAGTTTATGAGCTTAATAAAGAGATGATAGTCTTTCAAAGCTAAAACAAACTGAAATAAAGTACAGAAACAAGATACATGAGCAATTCTGATATTGAAGGAAAAAGGAGACTGTAATTCTATTATCCAATAAGAGTCTATAAAAGTAGCCAAAAATGTATTCCCAGATTGAACCCTGATCTCTTAAAAATAAGCCTTTACAATCAGTTTTTTTAGATCCTGAAAACTTGTATCTGTATATCTAAATATAGCAAATAAAACTAACTAAATAAAGATTAATAATCAAAAGACTAGTTCCTAAGACTCGAACTGTCTTCTTTGTTGATCTTTGACATTTGGTCTTCATCACCTGATATGTCATGGAGGATAAAGACATTTGTCTTCTGTAGCTGGAATCTTTCAACAACCATAACCAAAATTTTAGTCGACCCTTCTTTTGGTGCCAAAATCTCCACGAATTTTTGATGCTAATTGTTTTTTGATTTGGTGGTTAATCCTTTGATGCTCCTATAACCCTTTAATTACTCCATAATTGCTTCACTCTAGCTTAACTTTCCAAAAATTTCTTTCTGTACTTTCACCAGCTAATTCACCTTACGACCCGCTAGTTAGCTTGTGAAAGTTCTGCTTTTCACCAGCTAACTGGTTATAATTTTACCCTTTGCATTGGTGAAAGCTCTATATTTGGCCAAAAAGAAACCTTTTATCTCCAAAACTATTGTTTTATCAAAAAACTCATTTTTCCTTTGATTCACTCCCTGCAAATTCACAACAACTTGAACCAATACCTGTAGATATGGATGTGTATTAACCTTCTCCTTCAGTTTCTTGATTTTCCTCTTGAGGCGTTTTGATAACCACCACAAACTGATATAATCCTTGGTGATTTTCTTCTTTCTCTTTTTGTCTTTGACACTCTCACAAGCCAACTTCTCAAAAGATGCATTTGTCTTTGCAAAGTTTTCTGATAAGGCTTTGTATCTTGCCTTAATCACTCTTTCCAAAACCTCTTGTTATTTTATCACCTCTTTTAGTTCTTTAATTTTTTGTGATTTCTTTGACTTCTTACTCTTTGAAGTTTCACCTTCATCTATGGGAGTAAAAGTTTCACAGTCCTATGCAATTTCCATGGAGTGCTATGAAATTTTAATGACTGGACTTTCATCCTCCTGTTCTGGCTCTGTTTCTAAGTCTGTGTATGGAAAATTGATAATATTTATCTTTTTCACTGTTGACTGCTCTGAGTTGGTTACAAAATCTAATATTTTCTTTTCTCTCCCAGACTTTATGCTAGAAATTCTATCCTCTAGTGGCCCTGGAAGAGCTCTCCTCCTCCTTGAGCTGCTCTGAGGAGTCAACTGCATTTTTCCAGTTTTCTTCTTCTCATTCATAGGTTGAGTTTGGGTCTCAAAACCTTCCCAGAAAAGAAAATGTTGCCAAGACCTTCCTCTTTGTTTCAGTTCCTCTAGAATTATTAGTTTGATTAAGCCAAAATGACAAAGGGCATTTTTTATGCTTAGAGGTTCGGCTCTGATCTTCTTACACACTTTGGTTAGGATTTTTTGAAGGAAGAAAGGAAAATTTAGGAGGGTCTTCCCTGTGAAATGATCTAGCAGTCTGAAATGATATAGCATTAGTTTGTCATACCTACCTTCTGAGGTTAAATAGAGATGAATGCCTTTAAACAGGTCCTTCGATTCCTCTTCCAGGTGAGAAACTAACTTGCTTTTCTTCCAGGTGATATCTCTGAATTCTTCCTTGAGGTATACCCTGAAATTCAAATTCTTGGTTGTTGTTGTCTTAAACCAGCTTTGGCCTGTTCTGGGTAAGCCGGTTGCAGTGGCAATGGAAGCTTCATATACTATCATCTCTAAAGACCCAACACTGACTCTCTTTCCATCATATGATTTAGCAAACACTTCAGTTGTCGTTTGGTGGAAACCACTTTGCAACCTTTCCACGTAACTCATGCACCCTGGGTCTGAGAAATTCTTTTGCACATCTGGATGTGACTATAAAAACGACAGGCTATCCAATTCTTTCCTCAACAACAAACCACTTTATTTCCTTGCCATTTATGACTCGAACCTCAGAAAATTGATGGACAATTGTCATGGTAATTTCCTAATTGAGCCAAGGTTTGGCGCTGGTGAAAGCTCTCGGTGTTGCCAATTCAAACATGGAACCATACCATATTACCTGTGAACAGTGCGTGTTCAAAATATGAAGTGCCAATTTGATGTCGCCAGGTGAGTGGTACTGCTCCTTTACCTGTGATGATGAATGTGAATTCGTCATCTCCAATGCTATCATTGCTGAAGCATGCAATCACAAGCACGATCCGCCATAATAACTGATTAAAATTTGAATAAGGGTATCATCATCATCACTTGCTTCGACTAGCGCCTCGTAATGATTATGTGATGTGTGTCGAGTGTGTCTCTTTTTTATTTCTAGAATCATGGAAGAAAACCCCATGTTTATCACTTTCACCAGCTAGCCTATCTGCAGAAGAGTACATCAACCTTGCAACATGCGTTAGCTGGTGAAAAGCTTTTTGATGCAATTTTAAAAAACAACCTTTGAGGATCAACTTATTTCTAGGACATGAATTTAAAAACCTAATTTCTGACACTATAAGAATCAAAATAATGAATAGAGAATCTTATGTATGACCATGCTATCACCTACAAAATGAAACCAAGTGACTGATTCATTTTGGGAGATAACACAACCTAGGTGAGGTTGGTGGCCACACTCTCTCCTTTGGCCATCCTAGCACTATGGAGCTTGTCCCGGAGAGCCATTTTTTGGTTCTGGTTCTTTGCCTCATATAAACTTTTCAATGCATCCCACATCTCTTTGGCTATATTATTCTCAGCCAAGTGTGGAATAATGTGGTCTTTGACCTCATCCAATATGATTTTTTGAGTCTTGGCTTCCTTCATCTCATGAACATCAAGAGCTATGGGATCTAATGCAGGTACAAGCACGATGGTGTTTGCAAATGACCATAATTTATTCTCCTTGACAACACTAGTGATTCCAACCTTCCACTGCAGGTAGTTGGAGATCCCCTCCAACCTATATTCAAACATGATGCTAGAATTCATCTTTGTTCACCTGCCAAAGAACCTCTTCTCCCTTCTTCAAGAAAATGCCCCAATAAATCACTTGTTGTCCCAAGTGCCAAAGCTGCCCACTGAACTTCAGAGCCCTAGCTCTAATGCCATGTTAATATATATATATATATATATATATATATATATATATATCAGTCCCATACTTAGTCAATACCATATTTTATCCTCCTATAGTAGTACAACAATATAGAAATATAACATCACGCAAATTTTGGACTATGAGTTGAAACAAAAATAACTAAGTGAAGTGTTGGCTCTGTGCACTCTTTGCACTTCGTTCCTCCTCTTGATATTTTACACTGTTGTGAGTGTAGACACACTCCTTTTGCTCACTCTGCAAAAAATTGTGTTATCTCTCTCAAGCTTCTAAACCTGTAAGCGGTTTGGCCTCCGCACACCTTGCGCTAGCAATAGGCACTCTTTGCACTCAGATTTCAGAAGATAAACAATTGAAACTTATATTTCAATTCAAGGACTCATTCAATCAAATCATTTAGATACACACACACACAAACACATAACATTTATCCAATTACTTAGAGATAAACAGATTCACAGTCACATAAATGTGTGAGTGATCCTTCTTTCTATATTTCATCAACAATAGTTTACAAAGGGCTTCAACAATCTTCAACAACAAAATAACAACAACATTCAGCAACAAAATAACAACAAATTTCAGTAGCCTCTTCTGGGCATAGATTACACTTATTTATACATGAAGGGGTTTCTTGAGCCTTCCCTCTAGACTATCCTAGTGCTTTCTTATCGCAATTAAAATCATCCAACCACTAGGCTTTATTACAATAAATGAACAATTACAATTAAGATATGAGTTGCTGCTCAAATTTTGTAAAATCATGCAAGCATTAAAGATATTTACAATCTCTTGGAGCATATACAAAGGATTTAGCATGAATATCTCATGGGATATTTAATTACAAGGTATTCAAAATTAAAGTGACGCTCCCTCCTTGGAATCCAAACCAGTTATAATGCACTGAGCTAAATGTTGCATCATCTTCCACCCTGCCTTATTAAATGATGATGGTGATGCTCTTGCATCATACTCCTCTAGACAAAATATTCATGGAATCCTATCAATGATCTCCTCAACTCCTTTTCCATGCTTCTGGATGTCTACCTCAGTTATCCAACTGGCATCTTCTGCTGGATGATTCTTCCATTTAACCAAATATTCATAGTAAACCTTTCTCTTAGTTCTCTTAGCAATTCTTTGATTTAAAATCTTTTCTATCCGAGGATTCTCTGCTATGGGAATCTTTCGCTTCCACTTAATCTCCCCTTGGTCATCTATCTCTTCTGTGTCATCTATTTTGTAAGGGTATAAGTCAACTACATTAAATATTGGTGAAATTCCAATATCCTCTGGCAGTTCAATCTCATACACATTTGCAACAAATTTTCTGAGGATTTTACAAGGCCATATCTATAGGGAAACCGACCACTTCTATAATGCACACAGATGGAAGTGGTCAACTTATGTATATGTTCATATAAGGAAGTCGACCACTTATGTATATGCGCATATACAAAAGTGGGGATGACTTTCATATATGCACATATACGTAAGATGACTACTTCTGTAAATGCGCATATATGGAACCCAACCACTTATGTATATGTGCATTTACGAAAAGGATTTTGTATATGTGCATACACAGAAGTCGACCACTTCCATATATGTGCATATATAGAATTTGTCCACTTCCGTATATGTGCATATGCGGAAGTCAACCACTTCCATAAATGCACATATACGAAAGCCACCTTTTGTATATGCACATATACGGAAGTGGCCAACTTTTGTATATGTGCACTTACATAAGTGGTCGGCTTCCATATATGTGCACATACAAAAGTCGGTCGGCTTTCATATATGTGCATATATGGAAGTTGATAACTTCTCTATATGTGCGCATGTATGGAAGTGGGCAGCTTCCGTTTATGTGCATATATGGACGGTGACCACTTCCATATATGCACATATATGTAAGTCGACTACTTCTGTATATGTGCATATATGGACACTGGCCACTTCCATATATGCGTATATATGGAAGCCACCTTCTGTATATGCGCATATACGGAAGTGGCCAACTTCCGTATATGTGCATATACAAAAGTGGTCAGCTTCTGTATATGTGCATTTACGAAAGTGGTCGGATTGTGTATATGGGCATATACAGAATTTGGTTGGCTTCTGTATATATACACTAGGTATATATGTCGATATATATACCGGTATATATGTCGACATATATTAGGTATATGTGTTGGTATATATATTTAGTATATATACCGGTATGTATATATACTAAGTATGTATACCGGTATATATATCGACATATACTAGGTATATGTTTCGGTATATATACTTAGTACATATAGTAGTATATATACTAAGTAATATACCTAGTTTATGTACCGGTATATATATATACCATTATATATATATATATATTGGTATATGTACTAAGTATATATACTGACAAATATACCTAGTATGTGTCGATATATATACTTTGTATATATACCAATATATATACTTAGTATATATGTTGGTAAAGTATATATACCAGGTATATATTTTGGTATATATACTCAGTATATATACCACTGGTGTATATACTTAGTATATATATTGGTATATATACTAGGTATATATGTCGGTATATATACTAAGTAAATATACCTAGTATAAAAACTTAATATAGTATATATACCGACATATATACTAAGTATATATACTAGTATATATCGACATATACAGAAGTCGACCAATGCATATACCAGTATACACGTATATATACCAATGCATATACAGAATCCGACCAACTTCTGTATATGCGCATATACAAAAGTTGACAACCTCGGTAAATGTGCATTTACGGAATCTGACCACTTTCATATATGCATATATATGGAAGGTGGCTTTCATATATGAACATATACGAAAGTGGCCAACTTCTGTATATGTGCATATATGGAAGTGGTCGACTTTTGTACATCCGCATATTTAGAAGTCGACCACTTCCGTATATGCACATTTACAGAAGTGGTCGACATTAGTATATGCACATTTATGGAAGTCGCATATATAGAAGTCAACCACTTTCATATATGCACATTTACTAAATCCACCTTTCTTATATGCACATAGGAATGTGCATGCATTATAAGAATGCATGTTGGTCAACATTATAACAAGTGGTTGTTGATGTCATCACGTCCTCTGGCCTTGTACGGAACTATGCATATAGTTGACATGTGAACCAACCACATCGTGGCATATGGACCAACCATAGTGCGACACATGAAATAACATGGAACTACATGTTAGCACGGGCATAGGGGATCCTCTCCACTCAATGGCTACAAGAATCCATGTTCAATTTTCACTAATGTCCAACAAAATATTCTATATTGCGTGAACTTGGTTTAACCTCAAACAAAATGCAAGGGACAACTATCTTCACTGGCCTCTTGCCTGAAAAATGAGGCAATGACATACTAGATATGCACTTGCCTCTAAACTTTATTATTAAAATATAAATGTTATTAGCACCAAGGTTTTATAAACCACACTGATTATTCTCTTTAAATTTTACAAAGAGAAAAAGGTTCATT
Source organism: Picea engelmannii (assembly GCA_009831015.1). Classification (NCBI taxonomy): domain Eukaryota; kingdom Viridiplantae; phylum Streptophyta; class Pinopsida; order Pinales; family Pinaceae; genus Picea; species Picea engelmannii. Next base: position 16,937 of record ML821745.1, on the reverse strand, counting down.
GAGAATGAACTGAACACCAAATGCCAACACACAGATGACACATCACTTGTTGATTGTTTTGCAGAGATGACTAGCCATAATGAACAACTGAGCTTGTCAAACACACGTCCAAGTGTCAAGATCAACGTCCGGTGGATGGCTAACACCCAAGAGTCAATACATTGATAGAGCCTAAGTATCATGGCAAGTGACAAGTGCATTAAGGAAGCCTACAGTTTGATGAATTTGAGCTCGAAGATTTGCTCTTTAAAAATTTATTGGTTTTACACCCATGTTTATCCTCTTTTGGTCCCGTTGAGCTTGTTCAATAGCCTACATTTCCATAGTTAAATTACACAGGAGAGAATATGTGGGGGGCTTTGCAGCCAAATTATGGTTCGATAACTCTTGTTTCTTCATTGAGGCATGGTAAAATTTTGGAGATGACATCTACACCCTTAAGATAGTTATCTACGGCTGCTAAAGAGATGACCATGGGATGCTTTTAACTAAGCTATTGATAAATAAATTTCCGCAGATCCAAAATTCTTTTTATCGGAGAAGGTTGAGAATATGAGATATTAAAAGGTCTTTTGCAAAAATTTGGAGTTGACAGGGTTCTTAACACCCCATCACAGAGACATGTTTTTTTTGGAGTATAATTATTGTGGGTTGTCTCCATAATGGACATAGTAAAGATGTGCTGACACTGTTTCACCAAATGCTACACTAAGGCAATCAAGCTTATCTTTTCTACTATGTTGTGGGCATGTGCTGGTATTGGAACTCTTCACTCAGAGAATGCAAGTTTCAAGTTTTAAAGTGAGACTTGAGTTAGATGCCTGTGTGGGCCATGCCCTTGTTGACATGTATGCTAAACATGGGAGCATCAAGGATGCACTCAACATTCAAGGGCATTTAATAGTCAACTTCATATTTCAAGGCATAAAGGTATCTATATAATTTCGGAGATCAATGACAAGGAGTAGACCATTTGGAAAGTCAAATATATATCTCATATTTCCAGGCACACAATCAACCTTATCTAAACCAAATCAAGCATTTCCATATTTTTTGAGATGAATCATAGATGTCATTTATTTTTAGGAGTGATAGACTCGATTCCAAAAAGCTTGCAACAACTTTCTCATTGTAAGATGCTATAAAAATTTATCTTGAGAGATCTTGGAAAGCGAGGGGGGGGGTCAATCTCTTTCTGAGAGCAAGAGAAAGAAGGTCTAGAGGGGAAAACCTCTATTGTATACATTTTCTCCAACATCTAGTATAACATCAGTATTATCATGCTCAACGATCATCATCTTATTGGTAAGATTGTGTTCTTCTTATTTCTCTACAGTTCCTCTTATTGTAATACAGAGATAATTATGTGCGATGCTTTAATTATCATTTGAGTTACAGATCAATAGTAGTTTGGATATTTCTGTATGTTTCTTGAAACTTGAAATATACATTTTGGTACATGGTTATGGATTGAAACGATGTTTTGATTCTAGACATCCTCTTGTGAATGTATGGTTGTCTTTCCTATACATTTACCTTCTCTTTCCAATATTCCTTATGTGAATGTTTTACTTTCACTTTAAGTTGTATGTCGATGATCTATGAAGTGTTTCTCTTTGTATTAGATATTTTGTATCTTGAATCTCAAACTCTTTAAGCCCTCATGACCTACTTCGTTAAACCTCTCTTATCAATATTATCAACTTTTACACAAAGCTACCCCATAACTAAGATGTGATAGACATGCCCTCCCAATAGTATGAGATCATCTTCTAGCGCTAACAGATTGAAATCCAATTATTGTGAACCTTGTGAAGGTTTTTGTTTTTGAATAAAGGCTTCCTAGATGGAAACTTACTTAGCAGGACATTGAGCTTCTCGAATGTCAAGAGAGTCAAACATGAGGTGGTTTAGGGGAGGAGGAGGAGGCATGAACACATTGTTGGGGGAACTTGATTTGAATTACAAGGGATCTAAATCTAGTAAGGATGTTAAAAACTTGGAATAGAAGGAATTGATGAAGAAATATTAGGGGGATTAGGGGAAGCCACTGAGAGGGACTCCTAGAAAGAAATATCCATAGGGATGAGGACTCTATCATTGGTGGGATAGTAGAAGCAAGGATAACGGGATATTCCTCTTGTGTTTAATCTAATTCAAGCATGGGAAAGGATATATCTAGTTACAAAGGTGTAAGAGATTCAAGGATGGTGGATCCCTCCCAAGAGAATAGATAAAGAGAGAATTTCTTGAGGAGATTCGACGACCTTGGAAGCAAAGGAATCAAAGTTTTGGAGTGGGATTACATCAAGATTTGTAGTGGACACAATGCCCTAGGGATGTTCATTGTCAAATTGTGATGGTATCAACATGAAATTAGGGATTAGATATGGTTAGATTGATGAGTTCGMATGTGTTCTAAACCTAAAAGGGGCATGGTAAGCTTGTAAAAATCCCACACTTGTAATTTTAATCAGGCTCATTGTTTGCTTGGATTTTGTTTTAGAATGATTTTAGGTGTGGGAATTTTTTTTACAATGGGTGTGTCAATGGTTGAAGGTGGGGTAGATGAGTAGTGTTGATGGGGATTATCAATTTTGGTATCAATGACCCTGCTTATGATTATCAATTGTGATATGGGAAGATGGAGCATTGGTTGTAGTGGGATTAATTTGTAGAGGGCATGGAGGGAGAGGGTGTGAATATGAGTCCACATGTGTGTTCATTTTGGGTGTACCCAAAGTTGATGTTGAAGTGAAACATTTACATTTATCTTGGTTGTGTGGAGGCATTTGTAAGTTTGGACTTTGGAGGACAAGAGGAACTAGCTTCCCACTATGTGGTGTTGGCCTTTCTCTAGTGTGTGTCATTTTTAACGAAGACTTTGTTTCTTTCGTTCCATTTAATCATTATGAAAGTATAATGGGATGAAACACTTCTTTAGCTTCATTTACCAGCTATGATACTCAATTATCAAGTGATAGTCCTACTTCTCTAAGTGCTTTCTACATCCAATATGAGGGAGATGTGTAATTCCTTATGCTTAACATGGAGTTGGACATGTGGCATTTTAAAAACTATTAATAACAAAAGATTATTACAATGTCAACCATAAATAAAATATTTCAAAGTCCAACTTAATTAATATATTTCAATATCAACTTTATATATATATAAATAAATTGGAAGTAAAAAATTTCTTATGGTTATTTCAATGAGGGGGATGTGTAATTCCTTGTTTGCTCAACATGGAGTTGACACCTACCACACACACACATGGTGTGAAAAAATCTTTTTACACCTCCACGAATTTGATGCCCCTCAAAGAATGATAAATCCAGAGATAAGATGAATACAAAATTAACCATGAAGAAAGTGTAGTATTTTTTCTTCATGTTTTACAGATTTTTCATTCTTAATAATAATAATAATCTCATTTTAAGGTCACTCCGCCCATAGATTTGAATACATACCCTATCCCCTTTGGATTTGAACTTGTAACCTCTTATAAAGAAACACATATTCTTACCCTATCCCTTCTGGATTTGAACTTGTAACCTCTTATAAAGAAACACATATTCTTAACCAAAAAATTACATGTTTTAAACTGGTATATACTTAACTCTAAATATTACTAAATATGTAACTCATTTTGTATAAAAAAAATCAAATTCCACTTCCACACTAATAATAAAAAAGAGGCCACATGTTACATATTGGCTAACAAAATTAACATAATATAGATAATAGCACACACATTTTTTATGATACAAATTTCCAATTTAAATAGTTATAGGCTGGTTGGAATGAACATAATATGAATATAAGCAAAATTTAAATTATTGTTAACATATTTTTATTTTTATTATAACAATATGTTTGTATACACACTTTATGTTTTTCTCTAATGAGGGTGCATTTCATAAAAATCAATTGCCTCTTTCACATTCATGAACTTTGTACAAATCACCTTGTACAATTTTAATAAATATGCTAATAAATGCGAGCCTCAAAATTGTAATTATCTTTCCACTTTTAGCCTAAAGTTATTACTTATATTATATATATATATATATATATAGTATCTCTCTATATAATAGTATTTTCAAATTGTAAATACAATCACTTTATATATATATATATATATATATATATATATATCAACATTTTTATTTATATGAAAATATGATGTATGTTTCTTTCTATCAAAGAAACACATGAGATTTTCAATAATATCTATATTATGTGAACATATGTTTACAAATATAAAAATCTCATGTCTTTCTTTCATATATTAGCTATATATAGAGAAAGAGGAGTGACAAGATCTAAGTCATTTTTATGTATGTGCATGTGACTTTTATTTTTACATGTGTTTATAGAAACATATTAGTATTACAATTGTTTGGATAAAAACTGTGTACATGAGTTTATGAAATGTTTAACTTTTTGAGTTGGATATAGATTTAGAACCATTATATTGTAATCGAGAATATTTACAACGAGTTTTATACAGAGGCCCAAAGAAATTGAGAACTAGGTTTTCACACTCAAACTAGAATTCCACCCTGAGATCAACCCATTAGAAAAGCGAATAGCATCTAAAGCCAAAAAATTACAATCATTCAAAAAATAATTTAACCTAGGGATTATGGACATTCTAGAACCCATAGTTTCTTGAAATATGACCACATCGGGATTTTCATTCTCCATCAACCGTTTCAGGGCCACTAGTTTGGCTTGCCCCCCTGGCCCCTAGACATTTGTTGAAAGGTGTTTCAATTGGACCCCTCTACGAGGGCTTGTCATTCTCTAATGGCCTCGATAATATAAAGTTGTTTTCCTTTGTTAATTTATTTGATAGTTTTTTCTTGCACAAACTTGAGAGTAGACTTTTGACCTAGAGGGAACATGCCCCAACCTTAAACGGAGTCCACATCGAGACCCCCAAAGAGGTTTGGAGCCTTTAGGGATCGTCCTTGAGGCCTACTATTGTAGGGCCACACTTGAAACTACTATTGAATGAGTAAGTCGAAGGGGACAAGGACTCTTTACAAGGATTCTCTCGCAAGGGAATGGAGAGTGTTGCAAGACTATTGCGCTCTCAAGGGTCTACAATGCCCCTCACTTCCTAGTTAGGAATCAGAGGATTTTCTTCCACACCAACCAAAATAGGAGGGATAAGGGCCGAGACAACCGAACTTTCATCCTAGTGGACCAAAACATCACATAATGCAAAGATCCTAGGATTAATTTGATCGATTCAAATAAGCCCTTCATTGTATCAACCTCCACCAGCACACATGCTACAGAGTGCATCCCTCCAAAAAGGAAACTATTTTCAATCACTATAGTATTCCATAAATGGTCCCCAATGAACTTTATCATAGAAACCAACCAAAATTCCATGGGTAGCCTCAGAATTTTTACCCAGACCAGAACTTGTCCCATTGTTTCTGTGGCCACATCGAGTAATGGGTGCCAGGGTTTCAATTACAATGACGAAGCGTCCATGAAAAAAAAATCTTTCAATATATCCAATGTCACCTCCTTCGATTGGAAAATGAACCCAAGCCAACATTTTTACAAAAGGTGACACACGGGTACATAGTCGAGCTTGACACACTAAGTTTGTTCCATCCACTTAATTAGGTTATTCATAGAAATCCTTCCACCTGAGAATTTCCTGACCAAGCCCGATTCTAATAGGTCTAAAACCTTGTCCAAGCCCACGTCTTGGCCAACCACTAGTGAAATTCCTTGTTAAGCCATAATATTGGCTCATTGCCCCTTAATTGGGGCATATTACATTAGTAATGTTGTTTTATTTATGTTGGATTTATTCCATTAGTTGTAATTATACCTCCTAGTCTCCTATATATACCAAGGAGACATTTTCATTTGGAATCATCTTGTACTTGAACATTTGTGTGGGGTAAAAGGAGGTTGCCCCCTCGAAGAGGCTTATTATATGAAATTATCTCTTTTTCAAGGTGTTGAGTACTTATTCTGAGGTTTTTCTATGCTATATTGATATTTGGTTCTTAACATATGGTATCAGAGCTCAAGGTCTTGGGGTTTCGCTGCTACATCTGAGACACCATGGAATTTTCGCTATAACGTGTTTTCTACAATGATTCAGAAGGAAAGGATTGGAGGATATTTAGTAGACGGATCAAGGTATGTTGGGTTAAAAATTCAGCACCTGAGACCTTATAATTTCGGATATACAACCTTTGTAAGATAGGGTTCTGGAATCATCCTGAATTGATCCATTAAGGAATTTTCGCTATAAAAGTTTTTCTGTAACGTTTCAGACCCTAAAATCCAGAGGATATTCTTAGAAATTAGTAAGGTATATGTGGTAGACATATCAGCTTCTGGTTCATCGTAAATTTGTAGATACACCATGTGGAAGATAGGGTATCTGATTAGTTCAACTGACTAGTCTCAAGCAGGTGTTACAGGTAAAAAAATCATAAATTATTGCTAGAGTATCCAAATTGAGTGAGACTAGTTGCATTGGATAGTGGACAGATGTTAGCTATTATGGTATGAGTTTTAAAATTTTATATCAATTATTGTGTGTGGGGCACACTATACAAGTAAGATCTTCTGGAAAGGAAAAAAATCAGCAAGTTGCGGGGAAGTTACTGTAAATTCCACTTGGCACATCCAATTTTTATCAGACCTATGGCATTGAAGAGAAGAAATATCAGAGACCTATAAAAAATAAAATTTCATACTCATAAGGACCAGAATTTTGGAGATACAATAAAATGAATATTGTCTAGCAGAACCACCTCAAAATCAAGGTTTAAAGTGATACTTGGCCAACATGCCACCAAAAAAGGGAACTTCTACACCAAATAAGCCTCTAGATAATCCTACTTGGACTCTTGATGAAGGTGAAGAAATGCGTAGGGACATAAATGATTTAGAAAATAAGATAGTAACAAAATATTAACTACAAGAGATGATGGATTCAACATAAGCTAAGTTTGAGGCAATAAATACTAAGATGGATGCTTTAAAAGGGGATATCATGGAAGGATTGAAAAATTTTCCTAATAGAGAGGACACTTGAAAGTGAAAATGTATCCCATGAAATTCATGATGAGGACACAAGGAAGGTGAATCAAGAATGGAGAAACTCCAACTTTGGGTTGAAGACCAACCACGCTCCTAAGATCGATATGAGGAAGTTTGATGGCAAGGACCTAATCACATGGATACTTCAGATGGAACAATTCTTTGATCTACATAATGTGCCACATACACAAAAGGTACGAATTGCTTCTTTATATTTAGAACCCAATCAATTTGTATGGTATCGATGGCTTTGTTCTCGCAAATCACTTGTCA